>OY292399.1:7757801-7879445 GCA_958496205.1 Idaea biselata
AGTATGTCGTTCATAAATCATACATAACACATGTTTTTTCATAATATGTTAGATAGGTGGTACTCTGCTACATTTAGGAAATCGACATGTCCTAGGATCTTTACAGTCCGAAGACATGGGACATTCGCCAATCCGGAGTAGGATCTCGTGGCGTCTTACTGCCTTAAAACCCTATAAGAGGAAGGCAGCAGTGGGACAAATAAAAGGGCTGTGTTTTTTGTATGAACTACGTTAGGTACCTACCTCTTGCATATCATTGTCGATCTGTTCCTGGTTGTGTCTCTGGCTGGCCTCCTCGGCGGTGCGGTGGATAGCGTGCAACTCCTCGGGCGTGAGGCCCCACGGCAGGTTCATCGGCACGCCTCTGCCTTCCATTTGCATCTTTTGTACCTAAGCAAAATTTATGAATTTTATGAACATCACACAACTAGGGTTGCCAGAAGGCCGGGAATTCCGAGAAAGTCCTGGAATTTGGCGCGTGGTCCCGTGTCCAGTAATTACATTTTACTGTCCCGATATTCATGAACACTAGTAGCAACCCTATGTCTAACCCCATGGTATGCTACTAAGCTTGTGTCACGGTGACTAGACAACGAAAATAATACAACTTTTGCATACACGCATGCATTTTATGTATAGAGATACACACAGATCAAAAACTACTTCCCGAAGAGAATTGGACCCGGAACCTGCAATTCTACATTGCAGTCAGAGTTGCCTAACGCGCCACAAAGGTCGTCATCGAAATAATACGTTTATCAAAATCTTATAAATCAATAGCTTACTATTTTATTTTGATTAAGATTAATGCGCATATGGATTGTACACCTGCAGCAAAACATGTATATCGTCCTGACATAAATATTACTAATCATTCAAGGTTAATTATGTACCTAAAATAAACAAAAATGAAGTAAACAAATTGAACATTTATGCAAAGTTCAACTCGGACAAAATTATGAGGTCATCGACAGACCGTAGGTACCTAATGATATGTATTCATTACGATATATTCCACTGCAGGACATAATATAAGCCTCCCTTTATCAAGAGGGTAGGATTATGCATAAACCTGCAAACGGGAGCCTATACGATATGATAAAATCTACTAGAACTGTAATTATTTATATTAAATACATCATAGATGATCGTTGGTCTACTATCTCAATATCACTATATTTTAGACTACATCGTCAATGCAGTCTAAAATATAGTGATATTGAGATCCTTGATATTCCTTACCTAGAAGATACTAGTTAATTCATTATAAAGAACCTCTTTATACGTTACCAGTGGAGTTACGAAGGTGTATGTTAGTTAGTGACTCTACCAGATTACGTATCGTAACTGACGATTACTCTAATACTCTTATGATTCGACCTACGCTACGTTCGAAATCGAGCTCGCAATTCGTAATAGAACCTACAAAGAACGTCAAATATCGATTCAAGATAAGTAGATCGGTTATTAATTTTCAGTATTACAACGGTGGGTGACGCGGGAAAAGCCTCCCTTGAAGTGACTAGTCCCTTATAGCATCACCCAGGGGTCATGCCTATGTTATTGCCTAATTGGTATATTTATCATAATGAACACCGTCCCTCAATAACATGTGAGGTCATAAATTTCATATTCAAGTAAGCATTGTTACCCATCCTCGGCAAAGTATTTGTACCTTTTGAATAATGAATGATTGTGTATTGCTCGGTTCAAGTTTAACCTAAATAATAAACAAGTCATAATTGCTTGTTTTCTTCGATTTGCATTTGTATTAGGAGCATAAATAAATAAACCACGAGACTGAGATGAATCTCCGAAACGGGGTAGAGATCACGTTCGAATAATGGACGCATAATGATGTCTGGCTAGAATACCTACCTCGTAGGTATAACATGTGATTTAATTTACTCGTAGACACGATAATGGGTTATTCTATGTGACCTACTCACCGTCACACTGCTTGTGCCAGACTTTGGTTTACGAGTTAGTTTTAGTGGTGTTTATCCACTTCGTACAAACAGCACATTCAAGTTTGTTATGTTTAAGTACCTACTAGATTAGTTAGGTCACAGTTCAAATGATTAAAAAACGGAAACCGGAAACGTGTACTACCTATACATTTGTTTCCAATACCTATAAATTGAATTTCATCTCCGGATACCAATTTTAACGCCCGCGCCATTCGTATTGTTTACTCTATTTTTAACAGAGAAAGTTGTATAGAATAAAACCTTTTCATTTTTACGTTCATCGTACTGGTGAAATCGAATGCAAATATAAGAAATTTCACTGTTTGCTAGAAAGCGTTAAATTTGAATAAGTATTAATCTTACTTCGGGTTGTTCCAACTCTTGAGTGGGGGCTGGCTGTGGAACGAACTGGTGAAGAACAGAGGATTGCTGAAAAGAAAATAATAATAAAAATATAGCATTAACTGTACGACATTGTACACAGCAGAATCTGTGAACTTTTAATATGGGTGCTAGCCAACGGATACATTCATTATTAAACATACAGAAACACTTGAGTGTTTCTCTTTGGTTGTGGGAGGCTAGAACCAGAAATAAAATATCTGTAGATTATACAAATATATTGCATCGAAGGCGCCAAGAGGTAGTCGATTCGACTAATATTACACATGCGAAAGTTTAGATGATCCTTTGTGTTTCAATCACGCAAAAACTACTGAACCGATTGCGATGAAACTTGTAACAAATAAAAGTCAACTTTAACATAAAGTTGCTTCTTTTAACAACAATTACCAACGTACAAACAAGTAAATAATAATTATCTACCTGTCATTTATATATAGACGTTAATTACCTGCCTATACCTTTGTTTATGTTATACGAGTCTCAACTTAAAACTATACATAAGAGGTACTTAAGCATCTTTGAATACAATCTTGTGAAATCTTTGAAATCTGGCACATATGATGGAAATAATATGTGATAATAATAATATAATAATAAATATCACAAATCACACACATATCAAATATGCACGTGTTAATTTACTTTAAAAGTTAGATAGATTTATATATTTGTTAGATAAGTTAAGTGAGATAGATTTATATATGCTTATATATTGGCAGATACAATTATATTCGTTAGTGTGAAGCTTCCGTATCATCCATAACCATATAATAATGAATAATTTGAACTCGTTATTGAACTTGTAAATTGCTCAGTAACGGAACATTTTTTGTGCGAGTGAGCTTAAACATTTCGACACGCTCCGTAAATACCTAATACAATTTATTTTAGATTGTTTTGTTTTTGGAACATGATAAAACGATTTCCATTGTTTATTATTTTCAAAAAGTACAAAAAATTTAATAACCGGATTATAACATTTGAAAAACCAACATTCGAAAAGGAACCATAACATAAATAATTAGACAATTCGTTGTAATTAGTGAAAGAATGACATGTAAATAAGCAATTAGTGATAAATACTACGAGTTTTCAGTAATTACTAATTACCTAAAAGTTTATTTTATTATGGTCTAAGCAAATATTTAGATTTCATTGTTCATTACGGCATCGCACCAAAATCATATTCATGGACTCCCGGGGGATTACCCCAATAACAACAATAACAATGCTAATGTAGGAATTATCCGACATAAGCATAGATCATATCGCTGAGGCTAAATACTTCTTTACCAACCTCGTTCTGGTCATTCTGTGGTGGTGGTGGTGGAGGAGCGAAAGGTGACATGCTCTCTGGTGGAGGCGGCATGTTCTGAGGGGGTGGCATGTTGTGCGGCGCGGGGATAGCAATCACTCGCTGCACGTGGATGCGCATCTCACGGGGACCACCCATCTGCTCTTCGGACGAGTCCCATGGCATCTATAACAAACGTGTTGATGTTAGCCCAGTTACTACTGTAGAATCCTTAAGCTAGGGTTAATGAATACCTGTTCAAAGAAGTTAAATCAGTATGGTGTATTTGTACCAGGATTTTGGGATATGAGGTTCGATGCAAGACATTTATAATTGTAGATAATAAAATATGTTACTTACTTAATTAAATCAGTTTAAAACGAAACCAATTATTATCATTTATTAACGTCAAGCTTTTACTGGAACCTTCACCATTAAACGGCGTGGCGCACATTAGAGGGCCTAATTTAAGCCCTCTAAAAATTGCTTTAATGCAAGTTTTTGAACTGAAAATTTGTAAGGAAAGTTTAAAAACGGACATAATATAAAACTTCGACTTTCTATGCCAAAAGTTTCGCGTAAACGCAATTGCAATAATTTGCATAATCTCCAACTATATCTGCAATTTGTCAGGTCTTTCGAAGACTGAATGAAAACATGGAGAATAATCAATAAAATTGATAACATACAATAAATCAAATAATTACCAATTAATAGATTACCTATTTCCTAATAGTAATTTATTATATTTAGGTATATTTTTAAACATTACAGGAAATAAACAAAAACAAGTATAAATAATATAGTTGAGTTAAAAAAAACCTTTTTTATATAAAAACAGTTTATTATAGAAGGTGTTTAATGTAATAAATAAAAAATGAAGACAAGCAATTATTTATCCACTATAATAGTGAATTAGCATTACCTATGCTATGAAATTATGTAGTGCTGTAGAACAAAGGATAATGGAGGCTCGATCGTGTCAGTTTGTATGAATAATGCATATTATGTTGCGCAAACGCAGCAGCGGGAGCGTCGTCACCGAGAGCCGGGCGTATGCGGCGCACCTCGAGATAAAGTCGCGGCGATCAGGAAGCAATGACCGCTGACACCCGAGGACAAGCGTACCCCCTTTGCCTCCACAACTCATACGCAAGGTTCACAATACTGAATAAAGGTCTCCACCTACTTATATCCAGTGTTTATCCAGCCTCCAACCTCTTCTCATTCCTCCCACTCTTCTCTCCATCTCAAGTCAAAAACGATAATGAATACCAAACAAAAGTGATTGACGTTAAATGGAACTTTTTACAAGACCTTGAGTTCTAAAAGCATAATTGATCTCTGGAAACATCTCGGCCTAAACAAGTATCTATCGCACCGACCGACCTAAGACACTTTTCTAAATGTTAAAATAACAAAAAACTTAACAAAAACTTGACCGTAAAATTAAACAAAGGATCCGATGGATTTTGAATTCTGTTAACGAAATATGAACTAACGATGATGATGCGGATGATGCGGAACGAAACAAAAACACGGAAGAGGCGACGCCACCAGCATTGTCTACCTATACCTACGCCCTTGTACAAATATCATTTGGTGTACTAAATTACTACACAAAACTTAATTTGTAACCGACACCACAGAAAAGATAATAGTCCTATACCCTTATTTTTCTGCTCTGTGTCTTTTACTATAGTTTATAGTTGTCGTGCGCTTCAGACCTTTGACTATGCAGTCCTACTAGCTTAATTTACCTTGTTTTGTCTTTTACAAAAACAAGAACTTTCAAAGTTGACAGACAGTAACAAAAGTGAACATATCCCTCTAGCTAGTACAACCTTATAACGCACTAGACAATTATAAGTATAACGATGGAATTAAGAGTATTTAAACTTCCACACAGAACCGGCTCTGACTACTTTTTCATGAAGCGTAATTGAATTAAATACATGATTAGATTTTGCTCACGCCCGTGCTAACGTTTTTGCCACGAGAGCTATCAAGAACATGATTATCGCTAGGTAGGTAGGTATATCGCTAATTGGATGATAGAATTGTCAGATCATGTTATAACATTATCCATATCTATAAAAGGCTTTTTCCTGACTGACTGACTGATCAACGCATAGCCTAAACCGCTGAGATTTGGACAGTGGGTTCTTTATGGGATGTAGGCACCCGAAGCAAGGATTTTTGAAAATTCCCACTGGATTTGGACTTAAGCGGGTAATGCCGCGGGATACAACTAGTCCCACATAATATGGATTTTAATAATATATAGACTGTCAGTAGTCTGCCCATGACCAAGAAGCACTCAAACCGCCAGGCGTTAAAAAATGCTAAAAATAATAAAGGCATCGCGAACCGAAACATGACTTTGATTTAGAATCAGCATCGCGAAAACAAAGTGAAATATATAGGTAGGAAATAAGGTAACTTATATTTCTTATTTATCCAAATGGTAGGTACATAGATAGTACTACAGGGCAAAGGTCTCTTACCTATTTCCAAGCTTGTCGATATTACCATTATAGGTAGGTACCTATTACTTATATTGATTACTTCCAGATCATCATGAAATAGAGAATAGGACGGTAATAATACATTTTACAAGAATCAACGTTGGACACCCGAATCATGATTAAATTAAGAAACTATAGTTATTTCGAGTGGGAAGCAATTTGAGTGGCTAACATTCGACTCTTTGCCTTGGTTACTTCCACATGTACTTTTGTATGTGTTTGAGATTGTTTATTACTATTTCTTCCGTCTGAGAGTTATAAATCACTAATGTAGGTACGGTATCTAGTTACACACATACTTAACACGGATTTTATCTTAACTTAGCTGTCAGATTAAAGATCTATTTTTAATCAAGTTTCGGCACATGAAGGTGCAGTGAACATTTGCATTTTGTAAGCGAGCGTTAAGTCTATTTAGGTACTAAAATATGTATACAGAAACTTATATTTGCATATCGAGTTGTAGAGATGTTGATTAAAACAATAGTAAGAGAATAAATTAAATTAAAATAAATGGATCGTACATAATTTTAATAAATTGTAAATAACGACACCCACTGGATGATGTTAGTTCACTTTCTTTTTATAAGAAAACGTAGGAGAATATTTAATTCATAATTAAAATACGAGTTTTTGTTTATGTTTATGTGGCTAGAGTTAAATTTAAACATGTTACAACATTTATATGGTTAGTAAATGAATTAAAGTAACAAGTCAAGTTTAGTGGGTATGTAATCAACGGAGCAAGACACATCTCGGAAGGTCGACGCCGCCGTCCGCAGACGGCTTCCTGTGTTTTGGGAATCTATATTTTATTTGGATCTGACCTCGAATAGTAGTTCCGGAAATTGATACTTTCTATTTTGTTTTTCTCACATAACACGGTCTTTGGTTTAAAATACCAAACCTGTTAACTAGTGGATATAGATAAATAAGGTATGGAACACCAGAGAAATCAATTACTGTTCTAATATGATGTTTTTTTGGCTGATAAAGGCTACTATTCTACGGTGTAGCTCTATTCTATGCCGCGTAGCGCCGGCATAGCATAGAGCTACTCCATCTCTTCCCGTCGTAATATGCGACTAAACCAAGGGATCTGGAGGAAAATAGTGAAACTGAAGTTCTCCCTGTAAAAACATTGCCAAATCGATTTGTACGTATGGTCAATGGGATTTAGCGGATCTGAGGCTCCCGAGAGGGATGCATCTGGGAACATCGCTCAGATGGGAGAGATACCTACGCTACGAAAATTAAGAATACAAAGTTTTCAATAAAAACGGCACAGCCACCACAAAGCCACGAAATATGCTGGACAACATATCTTGCGCACGAGCCTTGAGCACAGTAACACTTACCCTAACAACTTTGAAGTTATATCTAAATAGATGTTCGCAAAAAGATATCACGCGCGTGATGCTTACCATTACACAGATAATAATGTAGGTAAAAGTGTAAAAACTGAGCGTAATCATCGTCAGAAAACAAGATAGACACGACAGCTATTATAATTATAAACGTAAAAGTGTGTATGTATGAAATGCAATATTATTACCTGTCATGTATAGGTTATGCAATGAAGCAAATTACGCGATGCCCACTTTCAATCCATTTCACTAAGCCAGTTAATAAAGTATTGTTTAAATGGAGACCACTGTATTGTCTGCATTGGCCTGTCAACCAAGCAAACTCGCGCCAACTGTGTAATGCTAATTAATAAACAACTCCTAAAGCTAATATTTTACCTAATAGTTAATAGGTACATTACACTGTGACAGGCTTAGTATACGAGATTTTATTTCAAAACACCACATATCGTTTAGTATAGATCATAGACTATATGTGGTAGAATTAGACAATAGATGACATTATGTAGATAAATTAAAAAACTGTTTTGTTGTGTTACATTGTTTACATTATGCAAAGGTAATCGTCATCCTCCTCAGTTAAATGTGGTTAAATATTATCCTTGAAGAAATCGTGTTCTATGTCTTTAAATGCGCAATTTACAGTTGTTATTTACTTCAATTTAGTTTCAAGCGATAATTTTTAACTATATTCTACGGTCGATATTTATCTACATATACACCTACCTACCGTTTGTTTGAATAGATTTCACGCACTTACTGTGTTGTCCAGATAATAATACAGTTTCAGAACCATATGAATGTAAATTACAAATAATATATTGATTAGAGATGGGCCGACTAGGGGTTCTGCCGGTCGGGGTGTACCAATGAAAAACATTGAATTTTTTTTTTTTTTTTATGGATTATGGTAGAATAACATAGGAAACGTAAAGAACTTTAATTTTTTTTTGAATTTTCGAAACAATAATAGTAAAAAAAACTTAGTTTTTTTTTTAATGGTAGTGGTATTCTATTAACCCCCACTTTTTATGATGCCAATCGATTGAGAAGAGCTCCAGGAACAATGTTTCCATAGACAGTTTTTTTGTCAAACCTCATCACGTGCGACTACAGGAATTTATAGATAGAATTAGGCGCTTTGGCGACCGCTGCCGCGGCACGCTCGCTTCGCTCGCTCGCCAAAGCGCTGCGCGTAATCATGTTCTAACATTAACCTAACCTATCCAAGTCGGGGTGATCCGTATATTTTTTTCGTTGAATTTTCGAAAAAAATAATAGTAAAAAAAACTTAGTTTTTTTTTTAATGGTAGTGGTATTCTATTAACCCCCACTTTTTATGATGCCAATCGATTGAGAAGAGCTCCAGGAACAACGTTTCCATAGACAGTTTTTTTGTCAAACCTCATCACGTGCGACTACAGGGACTTTATAGATAGAATTAGGCGCTTTGGCGACCGCTGCCGCGGCACGCTCGCTTCGCTCGCTCGCCAAAGCGCTGCGCGTAATCATGTTCTGACATTACCTTACCTATCCAAGTCGGGGTGATCCGTATATTTTTTTCGAAGTTCAAGTAAAATTTTTTTCAAAGTGTCAGCAGTAGGTACTTTAAAGCCCCTGTAGCACGTGATGAGGTTTGACAAAAAAATTGTCTATGGAAACATTGTTCCTGGAGCTCTTCTCAATCGATTGGCATCATAAAAAGTGGAGGTCAATAGAATACCACTACCACTCGATTTTTTTCGTTTGAAGTTTTTTTTGAAAAAAAAAATCATTACAATTTTCAAAAAAAAATATATGTCTTTGCGTTTCATGAATATTAATACCCATTTCCAATAAAAAAAATTAGGAATAAAAAAAAAGTTACTCTTTACTACACCCTAACCGTTCTGCCGACTAGCAGACTAGCCGACTAGTCGGTTCCAAAATTGCCGGCAAGTAGTCGGCAATGCAGATCATTGAAATTCCGAGATATTTGGGTTAATCATGATCGCTCGGCGATTATTGCTATTTTTGGATAAATTTGCCCTTCGAAAGCTATAATGTAACTTCCAAAAAATGATTGAACTAAAAATAAAAGTTGAAAAAAAAAAGGAGCTGAGGCATAGTTATGACATTTTAGATGTTTAGATGATGTATGTAAGCTATGACGTGTTTTGTTTACGTTTTTCTGACTACCCGCCTTCTAAACTGTACTACTAATTAAATAAATATTGATTTTATTGCATAATTGTTAGTTGACGACTAGTCGGCATAATTTGCCGACTAGTCGGCACCTGCCGACTAGTCGGTTAAACTGCCGACTAGTCGGCGACTAGTCGGCCCATCTCTAATATTGATATAATAATTGCAATATGCATTCATTTCCTAGTTTAAATTTGGACAATAGTCTTAATAGTTCACACACGCCATGCCGGGTAATGCAGTTGATAATAGGGACTTAAAGCTAAATTTAACTCGTGCGTGCTATTATATATTATGCGTGAATAATATTATGCTTAAAAGTTACGGTCAGATAAGTCTTCGTACCTATTATAATTAGACATTCATCAGAGATGAGGTACGCTAATAATAGTTAATCTAATGAGTATATCTCAAACTACTTATAAGTGTAGTTATTGGTCACCTTGTAAAGCCGCAGCATCAGTTAATATCGGGTAATGTAAGTAGTACAAGGTTCATGAGCGGTCGTAGTCACCGGTGCATCAAATTATACGATAATATAATTGCAGAGAACACGTCCAGCCTGGCTAAGGCTCGGCATGAGCTCCCGACGGGCCCCGCAGCTTGCGTTCACTCGCTTGCATCTCGCGGTACATTATCAAGTTCAAGACCGTCCGACAATAACGAATACAAAAAATGTATTCAAATTGGGCACGGATGGTATCGATCGCACGGATATATAAAAATGTGTGTAGAACGCGCGCGACTCAAACAGTCAGCTTACGTCCCGTAACATGCACGCGTATCTCGCGCTCGCCCTTGCGCTTATCGCGCCTGCCGCCGCAGCCTCCCTGAACCGTCTCGGGTACGAACGAGAGATAGACGCTACAAGATACAACCAAGTGCCGAAACTACTCGATTATGTCTTGAACGAGGAATACTTAGCGTCACAAAAGAACAGAGCCAAATTAATTACCAAACTGAGACCGGATGATACATTAGCAGCTGACAATGTTATTTTAGAATCAAATGTGGTGCGAATAGTGCGGCCGTCTAAGAGAGAGTTGGAACAGAGTGGACCGCAGGTGATCAGGCAGCGACGAGGATATAACTTGGAGAACGTGAGAGTTCCGGCGAGATACCCATATCTTCCTGTGGCAAACTTCAACCGTTTCCGTCGGTGGGGCTAGTGGCCGCGCGGCGCATACCCCGCTCCTCAAATGTCAAGGCTGCGCAAACGCTGAGCTGGCTATGCACGGGAGTGCCTCGCTCGCTCCTGCCTCGGGTTTATATCCCATTGATATGTGTGAAAGTTTATTGTTCACGGACTGTACTTAGTTTACTCTTAATGTTAATATACCTACCTAAATAAGTATTTATATAAAGTGGCTGTGATCGAACGCTCAAGTTACGCCGTTACTCGTACGGTTTTAAGCAACGATTGACAGAAAATAATAATAAAAAGAAAATGATCTATGTGAAGTTACGTATGGTTTGTTTGAAGAAGGCATAAGAAAATATACGAAATTCAGATAAAGGTTGTTGTTTACATTTTTAAATGCTATTTTTAAATATAGGTAACCTATAACAATGTCATAAAACATATAAATAGATAGATTAAATTCAAAGTTTATAAAAAAACAACCAAGGTGAAAATTTCTTATTTTTAGTAGAGTCGATGACTAATGCTTGGCAAGATAGATTGATCCGACAGCAAAAAAAATGAAGTGTATTCAAGTCAAATGAAGCCTCGATGAAGGTGTTGCGTGTTGAGCACGAACCCGCCGCCGGTACTTAGAATATTACAGTAATTAGACCCTATCATGTTGTAATGGGAACAATGTAATATAATGTATGCGAGTTCAAAATGAAGTTGGTACAATCTGTGTCAAAGGAGCCAGTTATCGGCGTGCTACAGCTACGATCATTGGCTTGGTATGGAAAGCGTTTTAGTTGAATTAACAAATGTTAAGCAACATTAGCAAACATTGCATCCTGAACGATTTCACCGGTTATTAGGACAAGATCATTTATAAGTAAGTACTAAGTACATTTTAGTACAAATTATATTGTGCTAACCACTAGCTATTATAATAGGAAGATTAATGTTAACGAAATTCGACAAAATTAGGCATACACACTTTGGAAAGTTGCATAAATCAATTAAATTATAACAGAATAGGAGAAAATTGTTTACCTTAGTAATGAATACTTTAAATACATGGGTAAGTTATATGCCACTTTTACTTGGGCTTTTGTACAAAAAGTTAATGTAACATTTTCGATGTTGTATAAGTACAAGAAAGAAAGAAAGCGAGTGTTATCAATATCTATTAAATTCTTTGTTCTGACTGACTGATGTATCAACGCACAGCCTAAACCGCTGATAGTAGAGTGCTGGAATTTGGAAAGTGTGTTCTTTTAATGATGTAGGCATCCGATTAAAAAGGGTTTTTGAAACTCCCAAGGAGTCGGAACTTTCGGAGGTAAAACCGCGGGGCCCAGCTAGTTGTATAAACGCGTCCTTTGTTGACAAAGCTCATGTGCAAGGTCAATACTCCTTTATAAACGAGTTCATACTTTAATTGAGATGTCAACGATGTCGTTGATATTAGAAGTGAGGCTAATTATAGTTCTTATAATAATATTATTAGCCAATACCTAGTAAGTACAATTTATATTTGAGAACGTTAATAAGACTGACTTCCATTGTCCATAACTGTCCTTTTAAATTGACATCAAAATAAAAAGTAGTGATATTAAACTCATAGGTACCTATTTCGGTTTTAATCGTAATTGTTTATTGAGTTTAATTTCATAATATAAAGCAGTTGTCTGGTCCTCTATTTGTAAAACGTCTTAAACTTTGGCTTCTGGAAAAGGCGTTTTATTCTGTGTCGCATCGCAACTGGTAAAAAAGAATTACATGATATGACCTATTGTTTATATGATTTAATGTATACTGATTTTAACTTGACTGCATTGTATGTACGGACCTAATGAATTTAATTTATCTAATTGTATTTTATTATTTTTTCTTTCTATTACATATGTGTTTTTGCTAATTTGCACGCTGCGACTGCGGTAAACCGTACAAGGTCCTGAACTAAAAATGTAATACCATCCTATTGTACCTACAGTTTATGCAAATAAAAAATTTCAATTTCAATTTCATATCAGCCTTGCGAAAACCGAAGACATATAATTATCTAAATCAATCCTTTAGAACATCTTCAGTATTATAATACTTATAATCTAACAAATTAAAAAAGAAATTAAAATATTAAAATGGTGTTACATGGTGTATCTTCAGCAAAGAAATACATTATTCATTTTAATTTGACATTATCTGGCTCAGTAAGTACCTCATTGATAGTGTGTAAAGCTGCTTTTAGTTAAATTTAAGAAGATAGAATACCTACTCGTTCTCCATACAAACGTAGTCGACGTTTTCTCCCTGGATAAAGACATTAAAGCAAATATGTTTATGACATAAAAACCTACATCTGCCATGACAATGCCCCTACGTTTTGGTTTTTTAATTTTCTAATTAGAAAATAAATAAAATTTAGAAAAATTAGAATATGAAAAAAATCGAAACGTTCATAGTCATGGCTGATATATGTTTTATGGCTTTTAAACATGATTTCCTCTTATGTCTTTATCCAGGGAGGAAACAGTCGACTACGGTTGTAAAGTTTGGATGGAGAAAAGAGTAAGTAAGTTTCCTTTCCCCTTATTCGAGATGTGCGAGGTAAAGGTAAGTTCGTTTACTGGATTGTAGGTAGTGTCAATGAGAACTTTCAATGATCAAAAGTTGGACAGGTTACAACAGAGAAGATGGAGAAAAAGTTAGCTAGGTACCTACTTTGTATAGTTTTGCTTTGGTTTCATCATTTTATTATGTCAAAGTTACGGAATGAAATTTTTCTCGGAGATTTCTATAAATACCGAAATGTTTTTTATTTTATTACACGCCAATGAGCGTTTGATCCGCTCAGCTCAGTGAGTGGGGCTAACAGTTCTAAGGTTGAGCCTGATCCCGCCATTAGATTGAGTGGGCGTTTATATTCAAACAGGACAAACTATTATAGGCTTATATGGTGAAAGTAAAGGTATAAACTGTATACATGTAGAAATACCGCGTACCTCTCCAAAGAAAAAGAGATAACTCTGTTCCATCCGTTAAGATTGTCCGAATTTCTATGATTTTACTTTTTACTGTAATTAACCGGTTATATTATAAGTATTCTATCTAAGTTATGTCTATGTAACCTTCACATACAATTTTCAATTACTTAAATCTCTAAAAATAAAAATGAAATGCAATAAATTAACGAAACAGCTGCTTGCAACGACTACGCAAATTCGTTGGCGTGATAAAGCGCCTTAGAATTAATTATTCAAAGTTAAAAATTTTGTTCAGCTGTCGAATATATGAAAGTTTAACGTCATTTACAGTTACGTTTCTGTTTAAGAAGAGTGATTATCTTTGCCTCTGGCCCACTAACACCTAATTGTCTACTTGTACCCTTATGTTATGTACCGCTATTTACCGACTACAGCTATTGTATGTGCACTCCCTCTCTCTATGACACAGAAGTTTACCTACATACATGTCATAAACCTTAACCCATATAAAAGATAATACTCTATTCAAAATTCGTAGGCTTTGTTTTAAATAAATGGTGATTTAAATGTAAGTACGCAGAATAAATTGAGTTTGATTTAGGTGGTCATAGATTTATCAGCAGGTGGGTTTGTAGACATGATTATCTGTAAATTAGAATAAATCGACAGAATTATCTTTATAATATATCCATAAAGAAACTTTCAAAATTAAAATAGATTTTAAGTAAGGCATAAACTCTTCAGATCCCGTGATTTTTTCGAATATCGGAGTTAAAAGCAGCGTGTGTGTTATTCCGAATTTCCAGCTATTTACATACCTACTGATTCGAGTTTCATCGTAATCGGTACTGCGGTTTTCGCGTGGAAGAGAAACATACACACACAAACTTACACCTTTATAATTTTATTAAAAAAAATTAAAAAATCAAAGTACGTTTATTCATTCGGATATTAGCAAGATATCTCTTTGACATGTCATTTTTTTTATTTAATCTACTCTACTATGTCTTCGGATCGCGACCTCCATGACATGAGAAGAAGACACAAGAAACTCATGGGGTTTTTTTTTTGTATATTGTTTTTTTTTGCAGTAATCATGTGATTTACATTGTCGCATATATAATATTATTGAAGAAAAGTGGAACTGGAGCAATAATCTATACTTACTATAATAATCCTTACTAGCATTACAAGAGCGAAAGTAACTCTGTCTGTCTGTCTATCTGTTCAAATAAGTTATAATAAACAAAATAATAAACATAAAAAAAATAATTTACTTAAACACTATCTCATCCACAAGGAAAGATAAATCTGAACATATAGGTACCTAGGTAAATGTAAAGAGCAAGTTTTTGTAACCAATAACCAGTATTCAAAATGTATTTGGTCACATTATAAATAGGCCACCTAAGCAATCGAATATACCTTAGAAGGCAAAAAACGAATAAGTAAATAAAGTAAAATTAAAAGTCATCTCAGAGTTGATATCATCCAACGGATTTGCATACTTAACTGCGTAAATAAACCGATGAACCTGAGCATCTGCCTTGTTTTAATAACGCATCCTTCATTTAAATTTATTAGAGTTTTTGAACTTGGCAAATATATGATGCAGGTACAAAATAAGTAAAAACGCAGATCGTAATTCGCAACGAGATTACGGGATATTCGAAACCCGGTTTGATTCAAAGAAAAGATTCACTATGCATTTTGGTAAGTATATATTTATTAAGAACCAACTACGCCGATCGTGTATTATTTAGAAGTCCCGATCCCGCGGAATTCACGGTATCATAAGTAGCCTATGTGTTTCTCCAAGGTCCTATCTATCTCTATTCCAAAATTCATCAATTTCGGTTCAGCGATTTAGCCGTGAAAGCGTAACAGACAGCCAAAGTTACTTTCGCATTTATAATATTAGTATAATCATCATCATCATCGTTCTATGTCCAAACTTTTAAAACTCTACATTCGTATCTCTCCCTTTCCATAGAATCTCGCCTCGTGGCACCACCCCTTGCCAGATAGGCACATACCAACATTGTTTACTGAAGATATGTAGACACGTCCCGAATGGCACACTCGTGTAACCAGTTTTAGCAATCCTCATAACGAGTTACTACGCGATATCAACTGTCACGTCACTAATTAACTCATCCCGCTAAATATTAAATAAAGGATACATATATTTTTATCTTGACTTGACATTTAGCCAACCCCGTATTAATAATGTAGGTTACCGTAAAACGTCCATACGCTGAACGCCCTTTTAGGATTATTTCTTTCTAATTCAAAAGCTATAACGTCAGAATTCTTACTTATTTATTGCAATCCAATTTACCGGTCAAGAACCGATAATAAATGTAATAAAAGAAAAATAAGTACTACGTATTTTTCAAACCGGAATTATGGGAGATTGCATAAAGCACATTGCACTGTTGTAAAACAACCAGGTTGATGACCGATCGACCCTGATTTTTTGCAGGATTTTTATCCGACTGCGGGAGGGGTATGTTTTGACCTTTTCATTTAAGTAAATGATATCGTCGCTCGTTAGATTCGTCATGCATGAGTGTCAGTAGACCTACACTTTTTGAAAAAATATGTTATTTGCTGATTGGTTAGGTATTTTTTAGGAATTTTGATTTAAAGCTTAAGGGATAAAGATGAGATGACAATAAAAGCAAATATATTTACGATAGAACCACAAATAAATTAATAAACAATCACAAAAGAGGCAGACGAAAAGAAAAACTTTTTCAAAAGACTTGAAAAATAGATTTATTTACATGCCTTGATAAATCCCACCGACAAAAGAAGTTTTGCGTCGTAAATACGAACCCAAAAAGCGATATAACAAAAGGATGGCAATATGGCTGGGAAATAAAAAAGAAAAGTAGGAATCTAGATACTTCTTAAGAACTCAAACATAATTTAATGGAATTACTGAATGACGGTTTTGTTAAATTAAACTAGGTATCTATAGTAGGTAGATGTTTGATATCAGCAGCGTAAAGAACACACTCTTTAAATTTCAGCACTCAACTATCAAAGGTTTACGCTGTGCGTTGATCAGTCAGCCAGTAAGTCAGGACAAGGTCTTTAATAGAATTAGATTGCGAGAACATAATAGACAACATATAGATATCTCACACTAAAAATGTGTATTACTAGTGACCGCTATGATATACAGTATGATGGATGATGGAATGAATGCTTAACCAATCACTGTTAAGTAAATCAATTAGAACCGTAACCACAAACATTAAACAGGATATTATGAGCTTGTTAAAATAACACTACTTTTAAAGTCAATATCTAAAATAACGGTCTAGCTAGACCAAATATTACTTTGAATGTCTATGTAAAAAACTGGTTTCTTACTGTGATTTTAGTTATAATATTTGTAAGATAACGTCACGATGAAATCGAATTATATTTGTATATTACGATATTTTTTTTATTAATCTTCAAACATTATTTACAGGCCTGTTTTTGTTACAATCACAGCTGTAAGATTTAAAACAGAATTAACAATCTATTTTGATTCTCACACTTTTCAAACTTAGGTATCTACACGATTTCCGTCAATCATTATTATAATAAACTAGCTGACCCGACAGACGTTGTCCTGTCGTTTAGTATAAAAAAATGGCTACTATCTATCTTTATACCAAAATTCATCAAGATCGGTTCAGCATTTTTTCTTTCATAAGAACCTTCTCCTGACAATAGCAAACACAACAAAAAAAGAATTATCGAAATCGGTTCGTGCGTTCTCGAGTTATAGCGTCAGGAAGGAAAACCCGACTTATTTTTATATAGTAGAAGATAGGCGTCTATTTTTATTTGTCCTAAATATTGATTTAATTATTTTAAAACTTAATAAAAAAACAATGCAATCATATAAACACCTTAAAATATATTAAAGTTAGCACAAAGGGAGGCCTAATATATATTACTCGATTTACTACATTCAGGCTGGATTAGCATGGCATGATGCTTTGCCTGATAACAGTTGTTCTCTAATTGCCTTTGTTTAGGACATCATCAATCACAATATTCACTAAACTCAGACAAAGGTGTTAATTAAGCTTTTATATGCAAGAACGTGTGAATGTACTAAAAGCTGCACGCCATAATATAAATGTTGCATTGCATTAGAAGCAATTTAATACAGCCCGTTTGTATTATATGATTTTACTGTACCTAAGCTTTAGCAATGTAGCTTTAAATGCTAGCATTTTGGTATAATTTGTTATATTAAGAAACCGTAAGTTATATTTAGTTTTTTTACTATTCAAGTAAGTATCTACAGAAATAGTAATCTTCAAAAACAAATTAGACACGATTAGATCTGTCTTGTCTATTTTATTTCGTTAAATCTGACGTTTCGAGGATCGCGAAAAACTAAGCAGATATTACTTATACTTACGAATATTTACATTGAAGCTTCTTCAATGTTTGTCCCTTACCTACGCACTTTCGCAAATGTCAGATGTGCAAGTGACTTTAAACATGTTCTGTTTAATACAAGTTTAATATATGTTTTTAAATCTACAGTAATAAATATTATAAAGAGGAAAAATTTGTATTTTTGTGTGTATGTGTATCTGTATGTTTGTTTATGAATAAACTCTAAAACTACTAGACCGATTTCAAAAAATCTTTCACCAATAGAGAGCTACATTCACCCTGAGCAACATATACTACTTTTGATCCCGATATTCCGCGGGATCGGGACTTACGCGGGGGTGACCACGGGACGCAGCTAGTAAGGAGATACATGTATTCACACAGGAATAGGTAAACAGGTCGATCATATTACCCATTCAATATGTTCTAGAGTAGCTTGTAATTGATGTCTAATTAATGTAATGTGGTTACACTGAGGTTCGACGAAGACGTGCAGTTCGTCGATTGGAAAATCAAATCGTAGCTATATTAGATAAACGTACAACATTAGATACCTAGGCATTAACATGATAGCTAACAAGATTGATAACCGTGCGCTCAGATCATAATATAAAATTACCTTGCAGCTTTATTTCGTGATAGGTGGTGCATTATGTCAAAGTTCAACGTCTAATCATAAAATTCTTCATTATCCTTCATTTAACTTTTCATTGCGTTGTGAGTTATCTATGTTTTAATGATTTTATTCTAATAAATTAAAGGCATAACATAAATAAATCGTAAACAAATGTAATCTGTAGGTACGAAACCAAGCAAAACAATGAGGAAGAAAGATCACTTTGAAGCCTTAAAAATAAAAATTGATATTCAAACATGACGAGCATTCAGTTAGCCGCGGAAGTAAGCGCTCGGCACACACTCTTTACATCACAGAATCTAATTACATATTCTGAACCTGTGCGCTGTGTAGGAAGGAATTAATCGATGCAATGCTCTGACATACTAATTTAAGACGTCAAACGTAATGTGGCCGTGATATAATCAATCGGTAGGATCGATAGAGACTTCGAATGACTTCAATGTGTGGTACATAAATTGCCACTAATGTTATCATAACATAACAATAGATAATAGCTTTATCGTCCTTTGTTAGTTTAAACACGGAATAACTAATAATGCAGTTGTTGTTCTACAGTGAGGGATGAAGTACCAACATTGTTATACAACACTAGCTGCGTCCCGCGGTTTCACCCGCGTAAGTCCCGATCCCGTGGGAATTTCAGGATCAATAGTAGCCTATGTTACTCAAGGTGAATGTAACTTTCTAATGGTGAAAGAATTTTGAAATCGGTCCAGTAGTTTTTGAGGTTATTCATTACAAACATACAAACACACATTCACACAAAAATACAAATCTTTCCTCTTTATAATATTAGTATAGATGTGCATATATAACATCAAAATGTTGAAGTAGCTACCTACCTCGATTGACTTAAAAAAAACGTCGACAGTTGTACAAATAGAGGTAATAGAGGTCATATCTTATCCAACTGTATAACATCGTTATAATTTAAACTCATCTCTATATTAGACTGGTATGCACAGCAGTAAGGGAAGGCATCATTTGATTCAACTAGAAGGCCACATCGTGATACATAGATTACAAGCGATTAGAGGGATCGTTAGACAGAATTACCTACTCCTAGCCAATCTGTTCTTTGTCGGGTTTAATCTTACGATTATAACGATATTTGTTTGGTAAATATGGTAATATAAATGCTGAAGTATTCTGCTTCTAAATTAGCTCCAATTTAATCGTAACCCTTGAATTATCTGAAGAAATTGCGATGGTATTAGAGAAGCAAAACATTGAAACGTATAAATTCGAGTTTTCTAAAAAAAGGTCATCTCTTATGTATATTACTTTACTTGTGACTATTACAAAAATTCGTTTTTATCTGAACTAGTAGAAAGAGGTTAAAGTTACTACTAATATACTCATCAAAGATACTTAAAAGTTCTTGGAAAGATAAAGACGCAGTACGTGATGAGCTTTGTCAGTATCTATTTTAGTACTGCCAATGGTTTTTCTGATTTGATAACTTCTTCTCTGTCCATCCACTCTTGACAGAGAGAACAGGATCGTCAGCTGTGAATTCAATATGCATAAGCGTCTAATCCTAGGATTGTTGTTGATCTGGTGCATCCATGCACAGGCCGGTTTTGTTGCAGCTGTTTGGTTTGGCCATCTTATGCGATCTGATAACTTCAACTTCCGCGTTTACAAATCCACTCAATGCAGTAGCTAGTCGGTACAGATAAACAAAGACCCTCGGACTTACTCTGTTTGACACGGAGATGTCATTAGCAAATTCTAAACCAACCAACTGGCTTGGAATATTATGAGATCGTTAGTAGCAACTTATCCATGGTACGGCCCATGACACTAAGTAATATTTTTAGTCGCCAGCACAAAACAGTCCAATGTTAAAAAAAACAGTTTCACGCAATGTTGATGTCTATGCGTAAAAGATACCTAAATTGTAAATACTTGTATGCTCTAAAACATCTGAGGTCAATTATTAAGCTTACGAATCCAATAAACTGAATAATTGCAAATCTAGAAATTAGGGATGCTGACCTTAGAACTACACCTGACCAAACCAACCTAAACATTCAAACATAAGTTCGATATTTTAGGAATCGGTGTACCTACTTTCTGCAACCCAAATGTAAACAGTGAACAAAGTAATTAATATATTCTTTTAAATCATTACAAGGTGGTTCTCGATCGTGGAAGGCGTTCTCTTTTGAGCCATATTCGACCACTCGAACCGAAGGGTAATCCCTCGATCCCTAATCAAGCCCTCACTTGACCCTGCGATCGGAATTCATCGCACCGCTTATTGCTTTCTGCCTCCCGCTAAAAGTACAGGTGGGCTTGGTTGCTAATACTTATTTATTGTTTTGTTTATCGATTCTTGAGATATTTTCGCCTTAATTCTTTTATGTAGAACAAGATTTGTGTACAACAAGATTTATAAAATAAACTTCGAATTTAAGTACCTAGATAACAATGTAAGTAATTAAGAAGTTGTACTAAAAAATTAAAGGCAGAATCGTTAATTTGAGTTTTGTTAACTGAAATCTCCCTGAGGGCGGATAAATTAGTATAGGTACCTATCTAAATACAAAGGTATCCGTAAAAGGTATTTGAAGTTAGAGATAGACAATATTTTTATTTGAGTGATCAAGTAAATTAAGATTTTTGGCGAATCCTGAAATTCGTGTTATTTACTTTTAGCCAGATCACCGAGGAATTAGATACCCGATGCCCAGATAATGAAACATTCAACTTATTACAACTGCTGCAGTACAATGGCCGTATATTACCATCAGGCGTTACTAAAATAATCGAAATCCGGTAAATTACAACGACCAATAAGCAATGTGAAAATGTTCCGTACTCGGGCCATTTGGCAGAAAACCATTAAATTTTAAGGTAGGCTCAATGTAAATCTTAATTACGTGAATGTACAGCTCATAAGCGGTTTTCATACAAATGTGGAATACATTATATCGACTGTACGTACATACTTGTCTTAGGTTCTTGTAGATCATATTGCCTTCAGTATATATGAAGAGGCATATGTTATGTACAGCAACATATTATAGGAGAAAAAAAATGCTCTGACAGTATCTATTATCCAAGCTGAAAATAGAGGCATCTATATGAAAACACGGTTTGCGCTGGTAGGTACCTATACTCACTTAATATAACGATGATGTACGAGTTGAAGTGCCAGTCCAGATGGTGAACACTTATTTTACTTTATTGTTGCTAGGCAGGCTTGCAGTAGACTTACCGGCAGAGGGAACGGTGCTGGTCTGTGTTGAGGCATAGGCCCGAGCGGCGCGAAGGGCGGCATGCGGTGGTCCGGCGCGGGCGCGCGCTCCACTTGCGGCTGCGGACGGAGCGGCAGGCGCACCGGCCCGGATAGCGGGAACGCAAACACTTGCGATTGAGGCTCGGGAATCATTGGTCTACGACAAACGATTGAAATTCTTAATTAATTTACATAAGTAGGTACACATTTTTTTTATTTGCAGGATGTTGCACACTGCGCCATTTAACTTCAAACTAAGCTACCTACTAGCTAATACATAATACTACTTAATAGGTAGGTATACTTATTTCTTTTTCCAGAAATTCTCATATCGGAAACAAATTTTTATTTTAATCAATAAAGATCAAAAATTAACGAAACAAAAATCCATTGTCCGTTTACTTCAGACTCCTAACTGCATATCCTATCTTTCCTAGTGCATACTTTCTGTATTTTTTTTTTTAGACAAAATATTATTTTATTATAGATCGGGTATGAAAATTCTACACAGACTTTTAAAGACATCATAAAAATAGCTTCGTAAGTACCTACCTATCTCATTCATTTTCAAAAAATTGTAGACGTACTTCATAAAAGTTATCAGATAAAGATAACATCATTTAAAATAATCATTAATAATAATATAACGTATAGGTACATTAATCTCAACCGTAACATTTCGTATACTATTTACTTTTTTAATTTTAGGGTTAAAATCAAGCCCTGTCAGGGTTAAAAACTTTTAAAGACATCATAAAAATAGCTTCGTAAGTACCTACCTATCTCATTAATTTTCAAAAAATTGTAGACGTACTTCATAAAAGTTATCAGATAAAGATAACATCATTTAAAATAATCAATAATAATAATATAACGTATAGGTACATTAATCTCAACCGTAACATTTCGTATACTATTTACTTTTTTAATTTTAGGGTTAAAATCAAGCCCTGTCAGGGTTAAAATCTGTGTCCTCGACACACCGAAACGAGAAATACCTACATACTTACACGTTCAACCCATTACCTCAACGAAAACAATGAGCTGAAAGGGTTTTGAATCTTTAAATCCCTAAATTTAGTTATACTGTAGTAGCAGACAAATTTTTGGATTCGATGAAAAAAAGCTACCTAAAATCAAGTGGAGTGGTACAATTTAAATTTCTAATGTTTTCTAATGGTAAACTATCATTAGAAAACCCACAACTTAGTTGCAATATCGCTTGCTAAGCTAGACTAAGATCTACCCCGTTATCGTAAGTATCTCACGTTTAGCTGAATTTGCATAAAACTTCATACTTATAAGTAAGTGAACTTCGGTCGGAACACATGCTGCAGAATATAAAGATGCGTTTATAAGAACAACTTTGTCTGCAAACTAAAATATTACTGTATTAAGTGGCTTCACTCATTTCAAATCTTAAAATCACTCATACCATTGAGTATTTATAAATAAATAAATATTGCACGACGACGTTACACACAGCGCAATCTTGCCCCGAACTAAGCACTAGGCTTATATAACACATTTATATATCTTTGAAAGCTTATATAAGTTTATTGTTTTAATTTTTGTTATGTTACATTAATATATTTCACTGTCCGCTTTCCGTTAAAAAAAATATAATTATTTTTAACTTTTTTTACATATGGTTTATATGTATATCTTACTACTAAGTGCGCCCCTCGGTTTTAATCGCATAACTCTCGATCCCGCAGGAATATCGAGACTCTGTATACCAAGATTCATCGTAATCGGTTTAGTAGTAGGTATTAATGTGAAGTCCGGAGTAAAAAAACATACTTACTCGTTTACGTAATTACAATTACACACAAACTGTGATTATAGGTAGGTACTCCAAATGTCTTTTTCATCAAATAAAAGAACGTTTGCGCAAACGTGATAGTAACGTTTTCTATACGAACCTATTGAACCCTCTGAACCAATTTCTCCAATGTTTGTTATGTAGTCCTATTTTTCCAGATACTCCCACTGGATCTGGATTTACATGACTACAACGGCGTACCTATTCAACTAGTTACTTGTACAGCGATAGTTTACAACCGAATTGACAAGTAGGTATAAGGTACCTAAACCTAACCGTTACATGTAAATGGCTAAGTTAAGCAACAAAGCTGTAACTCCCAACGGCTTGGATTATATTACTTCGATAAACTTAACCACTGTATTCCCGCGCGTGTTCGTTTCTTTGTGAACAAACTAAATTAGCTTTCACTTCATAAGCGTTGAACGAAACTTGCCTAACGTCGTAATTAATGGCGTCGTTCAGTTCAATCGTAGAAACGAAAGTATCACTATAAAACAGTGATAGCGTAATACTATACTCGTCCCACGGTTTTACTTGTGTAAGTCCTGATCTCGTAGGAAATATCTTTCTCTTTTTTCTTAGTGGATGTGTAGACAAAAACAGGCCCTACAAATATCATTTACTTATTCAATTTGAATGGCTTAATTATGACACCAATTACTTTAATCAATCAGAAAATAATCAATTAAACCACACAATACATCTATATTTTTAAAATTCACAGTCCTGACTTATCTATAATTATCAACACAGAGCCCAAACCGCTACACAGAGTCCTAGAGATATGAAATTTGGAGAGTGTGTTCTTTGTGATGTGTAAGCATCCACTAAGAAAGAGTTTTTGGAAAATCCCGCTGGATCGGGACTCGCGCAGGTAAAACCGCGGGGCTCTGCTAGTATTGTATAAAGACCACTCAACTACAATCACCCAAAAAACCGCAGACATATCGACATCAAGACTGACCATTAATCAGCAAACACATCAGTATCACGGTCCGAGTAGTCCTAGGACCAGCGGTTTAGGCTGTGCGTGCATTTATTCAATATTAAGTATATATAGTCAGTCATTCAGTGAATCAGTCAGGACTTTGATTTGTAAAATGTATATACGAGTATGGAACAAATTAATGTGTGTATGTTTTTAAAAACGTTTAAAATGTTTAATACAATCTATTTTATGACATATTTTTAATAAATACAGGTTTTAGACTATATTGTATCTTTTTTTATAAGAAAGAAAGAAATAGCAAAAAGTAGGTACCTACTTGGAAATTAATAAAACGGAGTCTAGACTTTAAAATACTGACATTTTTGAGAGAGGAGTCTCGAAAGAAAGTTTAACAACGCTCTTTCTATTTAGGTACCTACCAAGTTTTATCGATACACACTGAATTTAACTGTTTTAATATAAAATTAGTAGGTTTGTAAGTGTAGATTGTAGGTACCTACATAACTCGCTATTTATAAAGATTCCTACCACTAAATCAGCTAGGTTACTACTTCGTTATACGTAGAACGGGAATTTCGTTTTCGTTCTCGTAAATCGCTCTTAGCAACGTTTAATGGACTTAACAAGGATTTTTCCAACCAAAATGTTCGTTAATTTCGTTTACTACGAGGAACAAATTTATTTTTGCTATAAGTAGATATACCTAGAAGACATGAGTGTATTTATTATTATAGGGAGGAAACAGTCGACTACGTTTGTATTGAGAAAGAATAGTATATTCTGTTAAAGCAGATACCCTACGTTCTTCTCTAACCCCTAAACTACCCCTATGCAAAAATGTTATAGAATCGCCATCCCCTCCATCGTCGCCGCGATGGGATTTTTGTATGTAGAAATTGACACGTCCCGTCCGGGAAACGTTACGTATGCTGTGTATGCAGAGACCCCTCGTGAAAAGCACGCAAACAAACTAAGTTCTATTTTTATTTAACTCACCTAGGTTCATCACCTCCATGGCAGATGATAGCAATACGCTCCGACTGCGCGGCGCGCGGCGGCCCAAAGGCGCCGAGGATGTTGAACGGGAACCGCCGCTCCATGGGCTCGTCTTGACGTCTCTCCACCACGCAATTCATGCGACCTCTGACACAAACAAATACAAATAAGTTTATTCACTGAAGGTGGGTACAAACAAAACTTAGTCTAACATGCACAATTTGTAACTTAGAAAGCGAAAATTAAGTTTTGTTGTATATAGAGAGCTCTAGTCTTCACACTAGTATTGAAGGCGACTATATAGTCTCTTCCTTATCCTTATAAATAATTCCTTATCCTAAAAAAACCTATATCATTATAATATACTGGTAATTATTTCGAATAAAACCAGTTTTTGTGCCTAATTATCCATCTCACAAACCCCGTATTAGCTAACTCGGTAACCTATCTTACCTAGGTACGTCTATTTTTTTCTTTCATATTATTTGCTCTTATTGCCATCTGCAGTAGGTCTGCAATTATCAACACCCTTGTCTGGTTCCTCTGTAAGTTATCTTGAGCTTGAGAGGGTATCCATTGACCCCTTTCCTCAACATTTGCCCTGTGATCTACACAAATCTGTATCGTAGGCTAGTCACGCTATGCCTTTTTAGTCTAGCAAACTCCATATCGTCGTCAGCTGTGAGGTTGTTTGCCATCTGGTTGAGGTGATTTCCTAGTCTGCACATGTATCTATTAAGGTAGCCTTTAATCTCCTCTCTTATGGTAGGTAGTTTGAGGTCCTGGTAGATGTACTTGTTGCTGATATACCATGGTATTTTGAATATCATTCGTAGCATTTTGGTTTGGAATCGCTCTCGGATGTTTATGTGGGATTTAGCAGCGGTACCCCACAGTTGAACACCATACATCCAGACTGGCTTGAGAATTACTTTGTATATGGCGTGTTTATTTGTTTCGGAGAGTTTGGATTTAGAGCCCAAAAGCCAATTCATATTTCTAACTTTGGTATCCAGTTGCCTTCTCTTCGTCCATATGTGCTTCTGCCATGTCAACCTTCTATCTAGATACATTCCTAGGTATCTGGCGTCATCAGGGTACGGTAGAGTTTTCTCAGTTGGTTTTCTCAGGGTGTACGTCACTTGGGTAGATTTTTGAGGATTCACCTTTATTCGCCATTTTTCGAACCAAAGACTCATTTGGTTCAAACTGTCTTGTAAGTTTTTTGAGGCCTGGTTTCTGCCACTATCCGTGGACATGATGACTGTATTTTTGTTATTGCACAAAACAGTTCGAAATTTTGCATCATCCAACAATACATTTAAATTCATAGTCCTGGCTGACCTATACGAGTATACCAACGCAGAGTCCAAACCGCTGGTCCTAGAAACTTGAAATTTAGAGAGTGTGTTCTTTGTGGTATGTAACATAAAAACACTATTTCGTTTACCCTATGCTCATTGATATACAGTTTTTCATAGGCGCCGAGTTAGTTAATACGCAGATTGTGCCCATTTTTCCCATCTACAATACCAAAATGACGGGAAAAAAGGAGATGTCAAATACTGAGTACAACAAAAAACTACACCTACCCACGAAATAATCAATAATGTTAGTTATACCCAACATCTAAGTACCCACGGAGAGAAGTTTACTTGCAATAGATATTGTCTAATAAATAAAAATATCTAATTAAAAATAAACTCATTTTTTCGGTTTTAATCGCGCCTTTACTTACAGGTTAATAATTAATCGTTAAGCGTTGAAACAATGCTAAAAGTAATAAACATCACGCGATTGAAATCGAAAAATGAGTTTAATTTCTATCTAACATCGCGAAAACAGAAGAAAAATGTAATATCTAATTAACGTAACTGGCTAAAATACCTGTAATACAAAATGAGTTCATTTGGAAACTCCGAGTAACATAAGGGTTTAAACACTTTATATTACGTTGGACCATACAGAGAGGTACGAACTAAAAATACTTTTCTCAAGGTTTAGGAACGTGAGTCTGTTATTTTCCCTACTTCAAAAAACCCTTTAGTAGGATTATTCGGGCTTAGTGTCAGTAACACAAGCTTTAACAATGCCACTGAATGAACGAAGGTTTTCAAATTTTGCGAGCAATATTTTGCTCTCAGAATTTGCAGAAATTTCAAGAATGGGCAAAATTTTAGTTGAATAGTTATTTCATAAAGTTTCCTCCGGTAAAATCTGACGTTAACATTTTGTGCTCGCTACCTCGGGGCAACAATGAATTTGTATGTATTCTTTATAAGTTTTTTTAAGACCTCCATTAAAAATTTACAATAGAAAACTGACGATTTTCTTTTAGAAATATTTCCTTTGTGATAGTTAAAGTAACCATTACACGTCTTTAAGTGCGGTTGTAAAACTAACAAATAGACATGTACCTATCTAGGCAGATCTAACTTAAAAATAATAATTGAAAATTCTGTACAAAAACTTCTAATTTAATACTTTTGGCATAAACTACTAGAAATATTTTTAAGGTAAAATTACATCTTCAAAAATTCACTCGCGGCGAGGCTTGAATGCTTGAGTCTCTGCGTGTGCATCGCAGCGTGTTAATTAAGCCATTACACCACACGAGTTTTCTAAAGATGTATCCTTGAAAATATTTCTACCAACTTCGTATTTAAAACATAATTTTTAGTAAATAACTCAATACAAATTCTATTTTATGATGAGTCTAGATAAAATAAGCTTAGAATTCTAACTTTAAACCCCAGAGGATTGTGCTTAGCGGGTGAAACCGCGGGGTATCTTCTACTTAGATTGTATTGTATTGCTAAGCTTGTCTGTCGGTCGTTTTCCCGCGGCCTCTAATCTCCCGAAGGAGTTTACCTCAGAACAGTCTATCTACGTAAGTGGCTTAAGGAAAAGTTATATTTCCTCGTTTTCTAGCCATAAAACTATTTGGAAATACGAACGGATAAAGTTGAAGATATCTACCTAACTTACCTATTCCTTTATAGGTAGGTATTCGTTTTATAGAAATTGATATCCAATACAGTTTTTTAACAATTTACAGTGAGAGATGACGGTAAGTTGTGATCTGTCTAATTTATACTATAACTAGCTGACCCGGCAAACGTTGTTTTGCCTTATAAATTATAGATAGTAGCCGATTCTCAGACCTACTGAATACGCATAAAAAATTTGGTAAAAATCGGTCGCGCCGTTTCGGAGGAGTACGGTAACTAACATTGTGACATGGAAATTTTATATATTAGAAGAGGAAATATTTGTTTGTTTGTTTGTAATGAACAGGCTCCTCAACTATTGGACCGATCTTAAAAATCTATCAACGACTAGAAAACCAGGCGAACTCCGTTTCGCCACCAGATGGCTTCGTTTTATGTAACATTTCGTTTGGTGATTAAAATATGAAGAATTTTTTTTTTGTTTTATATTTGAAAAGGAAAATTTTTATTTCATTTATCGTACGTCATACGTCATCGTCATATGTCATCGTCATACGTCATCGTCATACGTCATCGTCATACGTCATCGTCATACGTCATCGTCATACGTCATCGTCATACGTCATCGTCATACGTCATCGTCATACGTCATCGTCATACGTCATCGTCATACGTCATCGTCATACGTCATCGTCATACGTCATCGTCATACGTCATCGTCATACGTCATCGTCATACGTCATCGTCATACGTCATCGTCATACGTCATCGTCATACGTCATCGTCATACGTCATCGTCATACGTCATCGTCATACGTCATCGTCATACGTCATCGTCATACGTCATCGTCATACGTCACCGTCATACGTCATCGTCATACGTCATCGTCATACGTCATCGTCATACGTCATCGTCATACGTCATCGTCATACGTCATCGTCATACGTCATCGTCATACGTCATCGTCATACGTCATCGTCATACGTCATCGTCATACGTCATCGTCATACGTCATCGTCATACGTCATCGTCATACGTCATCGTCATACGTCATCGTCATACGTCATCGTCATACGTCATCGTCATACGTCATCGTCATACGTCATCGTCATACGTCATCGTCATACGTCATCGTCATACGTCATCGTCATACGTCATCGTCATACGTCATCGTCATACGTCATCGTCATACGTCATCGTCATACGTCATCGTCATACGTCATCGTCATACGTCATCGTCATACGTCATCGTCATACGTCATCGTCATACGTCATCGTCATACGTCATCGTCATACGTCATCGTCATACGTCATCGTCATACGTCATCGCTGAGTTTGATTTTGATTTTCCAGCTTTTCTTTTTAAGTTTTTCCTGATTTTTTTTGCTATAAACCTCACCGAGCCCGAGACCTTTCCAACGAATGCAAAACCGTGGAAATCGGTTCGTGCGTTCTGGAGTTATAGCGTCAGGAAGGAAAACCCGACTTATTTTTATATAGTAGAAGATAGAAAGCCACTTTGTCAAGAAGTTATTGCAAATTTAATGTTTGACCATTATCAAACTATTTTTTATCCTACTTCGATTACAAATGCGAAAGTTTAGATGATTGGATGTTTGCGTTCCAATCACACAAAAAATACTAAACCAATTGCGGTGAAACTTGTACTGGTTGGAGATCTGGATTAACACGTAGGCTACTTTTGATCCCGATATTCCGACGTGATCGGGCCTTACGCGGGACGTACCTAGTCTTATATAAAGCATTCGCACGTTGTCGATTACCGAGCCGATTGGCTTGAAAACAATGGCTTGATAAGTGACAGGTACGACATCAGTAATAAATAAAGGTTCTCACTTCTGGTTGTTGGCAAGGAATGCTCCGGCCAATTCATCGAGGTCGAAGTTGATGGGCATCTTGAAGACGGGCCTCATGCCGTCGAGGTCCTCGTCATCTTCCGAACTGTCCGATTCAGAGCTGTCTTCGCCGTTCGAAGACTCTAGCTTGTTGTCGTCGATTTTCTGGAATAAAAATGATCAAAGTCAATAAACTGAGGTAATTCGTTAGCTATAAGGCGATTAATGCACGACATCGCGCACCGTTGCGGTAGGTTGTGAAGCGGATCTCATGTCGCAATGGCCTCTATTAAATCCGTTGATGCTTACCACAGGTAACCGCCTGACCGCGCGGTTAAGGGGGGGGTAAGGTATTAAAAAAAAATCGATTTTTTTTTAATTTTTCGCGCGGATCATCGTAGGACGGTGAAAAATAAGGACGCATGTTCTCATTTTACCCCAGAAATTGTTTTCTTTATCTTTGCTTACAAATAATCACACGAAGAAATAGACATTCACATATTCTTTTAAAAAAAGTGTTTTCTCATAAAATGAATGTCTCATTTTCAAAACAATGATATCTTTTTTCTTTCTGCGCCATAAAAGCCAGATTGCTGTCACCAATTCAGCGTCCATTCCTTTCTTGTCAGTGTCTGCGATTAAACTGGTTAAAACTGCGGTTAATCTATTCCGCAAACCGCCTTACCGCGCGGAGAACTGCTACGAAATCGGTAATTAAAATATGAATTAAATATCGTGTCGATTCCTCATACATTTGTAACTACATTACGCCTAGCTGCGTAAAAGGACAAACCGATAGATACACATACTTTCGCATTGATCGTGAACCTACGTGGGCCTACATATTTTCCGCCTTTACAAAATATTGAATGCCCGCTGCGGAGCCTACGATTGAGCCTAAGTATATCGAATTTTGAAAAGGGATACCGAGAGTTTTTTAATTCGTGTAAGTACCTACTTCTTTCCCCACAAACTACCGGGTTTTCTTGAACGATTACACCATTTTATAGTAGGTATAATATATTATGTAGCATATAATGTTCAGTTTATGTAAGTTTGTTCACATAAAAATGTAATTCAGAACGAATTAGAAAGGATTACAATCATTATAGAACAACAGTTAGTTGCAGGCATGTAACCTGACCGTTTCAATACGACTTCCGCTTAAAAGTTCAGGCTGTTTGACCCCCGATTTTCCGGTTTCCAATAGCCGGAGGTCACGCTTCTGTTGTGGCTACTTTGTGTATTTCAGTCCATCCTGTTCTTTCTACATTTCGCCCTGACAACTTCGGAAATACCCGCATCGTGAGGGTAATTAACTTTTACTCGACATTTTTATTTCATTATTTTGAACGTTAACTACTATTAAATCAGCTGATTGCGCTGATGACACGGTTATAAGTAGGTAGACGTTTTTGGAACTGTAAATCCAAAAACGTCTACCTACTTTTAAGCTAGCTCTACTAATACTAAAATCTTTACTAGGCTTTGAAACTATCCCATGCATACTAAATGTAGGTAAACGGTAACATGTTTCTATCTTCTTTTGTTTTTAGGGTAGGTACTGTGTCGAAAAGGTAAAAAAACGGTATCCTATTACTGAGACTCGGCTGTCTGTCCGTCTGTCACCAGGATGTATCTCATAAACCGTGATAGCTAGACAGTTAAAATTTTCACAGAAGATGTATTTCTGTAGCCGCTATATTTTTTAGACTTGAGTGTTTACTACCTTACTCAACGAGACAAATAAGGACTACATTATTTATTTTATTTTCATTCCCATTTGTCCCGTTGAAAATTTAGCCCTTTGTCTCGTCAACGAGAAAAATGGGAAATATCCGAATAGTCAAATGTTACTTTTGTTAGTGACACTCCCATATGTCTAGGATGTTTTACTTAAAGGCTTTACAAGATAGGTAAAATGATTTGAAAATAAATAACCCTACATTTTTAATTACGTCTTTTTACGATAACTTTGTTATTGTTTTTGTCGTCGCTTTCGCTATCGATGAGGGAGGAATGCAATCCGAAACAAGAGGTAAATAGATCTCGTTCTGAACTGTTTGCTCGGTACAATGGGCATCGGACATCCTGCCGAGACAATGCGCCCGCGCACCATTGTTCCAGCCCTACATCTGTAAATACACTAACAATTCGATAGCAAACACATCATTCATCTACTACATAAGTCATTTCAATAAAATCACAATAAATTATTAATTACTTGAACTATCCTTATCATTATGTCAATACCCACGTATGTATATCTACATTATATTCTTCTCATCTGAACGATGTTCTCGGTTGCATCCCTCTCGGGAGCCCGGTGTCTGCTAAACCCCAAATTATTTGGGGTCGGCGCAGCAGGTTAGGTCATCTTTGACCTATGGTCAATAATGACTTACCTATCTACCTTTTATATGATCCTTCTGCAAATAGATTTGCCAATATTTTTACTCCTTGACGCCTTGAAGGAAGCCAACGTTCCTTGGGACCAAGCAGTTTATCCGCTACCGCGCGGGAAGAACTTAAAGTTTGCTAGTCAGATCCCTAAGTTGCCCTTTACGAAACCCACGAGAAGAGATGGGGTACCTAATCCTATTCCATACCGGGGCTACTTTACTTTACTTTATGATATTTATAGTAAAGTATTAGATTTTTTAATACTTTACTATAAATATCTATATATTTACTGTCTACATTATAACACATTCATATTATATTTTACCATGCACATTGTTCTTTCAAATGAGAAAGTTCTTACAGAACAATTTGTTTAATTCTTTAAATGCCCGTTTTATGATTGATGCAATTCATGTGGGTACAAAATATGACGAGTGTCTCTGGGCAATTGGTATCAGTAGTTACTAGGTAGTAAAGGTGTCCGCTTTCTCGAGGTGCAACGGTCGAGCCACCGCCACTGCGGCGCGGCGCGGGCGGCGGCATCAAGCTGCGAACTGCGCCAGTGAAAGCTACCACGTCATTGTGCCGCTTGCACCGACAAATACAAATGCACATAAAACATTATGGACACACGAAATTGTCATTCAATTTGCAATATTTACACATACCACAACTATAATGATTCCTAGCATTGCTAAGTACCTACTTATGTTTCCGCATGGTTTCCGCTTTAGAATATCTTTTTTCATACCGCTTTTCATATTTATATTTATTGGTAACAGAAATATTATAATGCCGTCTCCTACCAAGTGTCTGTTTTCATACAATTTAGGTAGGTATTCTATTTTCTTCCCGAATAATCTTTAGAGCATTTTTTTTCTTAGGATTTTTAATATGCTTAAGATTGCTGCACAGAAAATGGCTGAAGGTAGCTTGCGAGGAGAATGATAGGGCACCGTTTAAGTTGGCATGGACATACTCGTATATCACTATTGTGATGAGATGAGGGAATCCTGCGCTCTTAATTGCCGTGCAATAGGCAATAACGGTTTTAACAATGGGAAACATTACAAATTAAGTAAGTAACAACCCCAAGTTTACGTAGATGCCTAAATCTCATGTACGTATATTTTTAAGACAAAACCGTTTACTACAACTTACCTCTGACTAGACAAATAAATAATAGTTGTTATGTTTTACTGTTAGTACACTAACTACTCAACTGAAAATAAAGTATTATAGGTATTTTAACCTTTCTATGAAAAAAGAGTTTTTTTAATAAAACTACCTAAGTACCTATACCTAATACCTATTAATATATTTATAAAACTTCTAAGGTAGGTATTATTATAAATTTATTTCACTGTTACCTAGGTATTATTTATATAAACTAAATCTCTTTGGCACCTAAAAACGGAAGTCACTGATTTAAGCTAAATCGAATTCTAAACAATTAAATCCCAAATCACGACGAACAAAGCAAAAGTTCCGAAATCAATTTAACTATTGTTTTGTTTTACAAAGTCATGTTTTACAAATTGCATCACTTTATTTTCCGATTACGAAACTGTTCAAATCCAATCGACATTATTGTCCAACGATATTTATTAGACACAGTCTTAATTTCATAAATATCTCTGTTAAAAAGTGAAATTAGATTTACTCAGTGTTGTCGACCTTAAAACTGATTGATTGCTGATTAGAATGAAAGGCATTCATGTATGTAACGCGTGAACTGTGCGGTAGAGTTCGTGTCGTGTTGTTGTCACATCACAATTGTATTGTAGGTACCTACACGGTATGTAACAGTACGAGTGCGTTATCGTTTAGAAAGTGTGTAGGCACTAGTCGCTAGTCCCCAGTTACCTGTAGTTTATCCTCGTCTATCTTCGACTCGGCATGGTTGAGTGCGTCGTCTTTGACGGGTGTCGGTAGGTGGCTCGGTAGCTGCGCTGGCACAGCAGACACGACTGGCGGCGCGGCGTGTAGCGCGTGAGCGTTGCCGATCGGCAGCGGCTCATCCTGGAAACAATGGTCAAAATAATTAAGCTTCAGAAATACGTTTCTAATGGTATATTTCTATATTAAACGAGACATTATTGGACACGTAATTCCATCAAAGAATATGGTTGTTTGTCAAGTTCTTTGTAGCGACTCTATTGCGAAGAAAACCGTTTCATCGTTCTTCCGATCGAAAATTTCCTACTACGGTTTCAAACTAATTGTTTATATTTCGAACATCAGAAATTATTATTTCTCAAATGGTATACAGAGAAATCAATCTAAATGTAAACACACAAAATGCTTCATGTATATTCGTTTTCTTTTGTTTCCTTCATTTCATTATACATCTTTCTTGTTAGCCAGTTCGAAATTCAAATAGAACTTTACTAATAAGTTATGTAGGTAGATACCTCCGTGGTTTCCTTGTTTCGGAGTAAAAAGAAGGTTTCATTTTTAAATTACACGGCCGACAGATATGAATTTTCATAGTAATTTATTCGGTCGCTAAACGCGACAGATATGAATTTTCATACAACTTAGCCGGCTGCTGCTTGCTTGCATATTTTGCCCGTTACAGTTGTTTTCGATTTCTGTCGTAGGAGGTTGTAAAAATAATGCGCCAAAAGTGCTTAAACAAGGTTTCATTAGATTATTATTGATTTACTACTTCTTGCTATGGTTTAAGTACGTTTTCAAATTAATTTAATGGAGGTTAGTAATAGGCGAGGCGCCAACTACTAGGTAAACTTAGGAGAATCATTAATTGAAGTATTTCCGAGTCGCCAACCTATAGGTAGTGAGTCTCTACCGGGTGCGCTAGCTTTACCTATAGCTTCACTCAGGTATAATGGGTTTATGTAGGTTGATTGTTTCTTAGTAGTTTCTCCAAGAAACGTTAACAAAATCATTAAAATATTCTTCTCAGAACGTCGCCGCGTCGTGTTAAAACATTGCTCATTGCACCGTTCACTTGACGCAAAAACTATCAACTGCTCATCGCAAAATGGCGGTCGTTTTTGCATACAGTTCTTACGTAATCTGTGTTCGTAACTTGCAGTGGTTGGAAGACTGTCTAGAGTCAAGAATATTGAAGCATAATTACAACGTGGTTTTTTAGGTAAATATTTCGGTAATTCCCATTGTACGTAGGTACATCTACCTATATAACAACCCATATATCTAGAAGTAGACAGGTTGGTACAATTCATAGGTGATTAATTAAGCAGTTAAGAACAAATTACTAAAGTTGGCTACGAACAACGTCAGTAATTGTAGGTCTTTGTTAAAATATCGTTACCTAAGCTTAAACAGAGGTTATCATCAGACATAATGGCGATGTCAAACTCCGGTGTGCGCGGACGTGACTGTACAAAGAAACTAATGACCACGTTTTGTGCGATAGCCATTTTGTGGATGTAGCTAACAAATAATAACAACAATGATTCTACAAAAATGGATAAATCACTTTCAGATAGTCACCTTTTAATACATAGGTAGGAACAGTCACCGTCTAACAAATGGACTTTCTTTTTTATCGGACGTGGGTGATGAAGACGCGTAAGGGCAAAGACAAAAACAATTCTTCAAAGAGAAAATAATACCCATCTTAAAACAATTTGGCGAATCATATTTTTAGAAACAACTCAATTAGAACGGTAAACAAAATCTTAAAAATTGAAACAAACAACCCAATGTCGTTTCTATTGAAACTGTAAACAGTGTTCTGCAAAGTTAAGTTGAAAAAATGTGTTGATATTATCTGCAGATAGGCGAGGGGCAGCGGAGCGCAAAGTGTTCGCGACCGCAACTGATAGAAAACGACGATTACGTCGCAAACTATTGTCGCATTGTGCAGTACGATACACCCACGCCTACAACCCGCAAACACTTTTACTGGATTTACGAAATTATTTAAGTATTTTATAGTCATTGTTATCTCCGAGTTGAGAGTTGCGTGGTAACGAGGAAATTACATTTTTTATATTGTTTACTAAAAAGTATTTTATGAAAAGCCTTTTTCTAAAGAAAATAAGCTTTTATTTTCCAAAACTTTTTATAAGTATACTTTAGATACTTAATCGAAAAAGGTATGTTCGATTCTCGACATTTCCGGCTAGTTTTTACCTTGGTAAAAGATTTTAATGGAAATTGTTCCCGTTTTAAGTACTAACCTAGTGAATATAAAACATAATAAGTACAACCTATAAGTAGATTATTGTAATTGTGTTCAGGCGAACATAATGATTCAAATACAAACGGTGGGTATGGGTTGGTAGTTTTTTATGCTCACACTATCGTGCATGAATTAATAACATGCTATTATTTTAATGGAAAAATAATGAAAACCGGACGAATGGAAAATTTACCTATAGATAGTTAAATACAACACGTAGACAGATTAATATCGGTATACGTGTATAGATAATTCTTTACATATAAAATTGAAAGTCGTGACATGACTGACTTAACGCACAAAGCACAGTCTAAACCGCTGCTCCTAGAAACGTGAAATTTTGAGGGTGCATTCTTTGTGTAAGTATCATTCATTCACTGAGAAATGATTTTCTTAATTCCGACGGCATCGGATTTGCTTATAATTGAATCCGAACACGAGACGCTGAAGTCTTGATACAAAATTACTTAGTCATATTAGTCGAATAAATGCTTTGTCATTACTTTTATTTGTATGAATTTCTAATATTTCTTGCCCTAAACATAATTTTCATATATGTAGTACCTCTACATTTTATTTAAATACAAAACATGATTCTATTCTGCACAGGTTCCTTGAATCAGTGAATGTCTACCTTGAAACTTTTTATTACAAAAGGTCGTAGCAAGAATCACAGTTTTCTTTGAATTCTTTGTATCATTTAATATTATAACAAAAATCAAAAAAAATATTATTAGGTAAACATATACATTAAAGGTTCAAAGTTTACGTTGCACCAGGCAATCTTATCACTGAAATCAATTTCTTCCAGACAGCTAGGCAACCTGTGTTGAGGACTCCGAATTCCTCAAACGGTTGTACATCATCGTAGGAAGTCAAATTGAGGAAAGTTCATGACAATCATCAACTCTCAAATAATCAAGATTAATCAAATATTGGAGCGTGGCTGGATGCGCGCGCGCGGGCGCGGGTAGACAGACAGATTTAATACGATATGCGCGCGCGGAAAATGGGCCGCTTCCGCCAGACACGCACACGTTCATTCCGTTAAATTATGTACACGTGATCTATTATAACGACAATTACACAGTACGTATAAAAATACATGTTTCTTGTAAAGAATCATAAAAACGCTTTCTCATTTAAAATTGCATCTTCATCTTATTTGCTGTTGTTGCGGCCATGCACACAGTGGCGACATCCGAGCCATTCGACTAAAGCCAGTTAAAAATGTCGTGTAAATTGACTATCATTTTTTACCCGACAGCGAGGGAAGGCTTTTTTACTAGCTTACTCCTGTCAAAGTGTTTATTTTCTAAACTAAAATACTAGCCCTGTCTGGTGAAATTTTTGAAAAACATTTCTTCAATTAAATCTAAAATACTAGCCTGGAAAACGTCATTGTGTGAATGAACCATTGGGACTCCTAATTTTAATTTTAGTTTCAAAATGAACATGTAAGTAATATCTATAGGTACCTACGTCTTCTTGACTGAATAAAATATTTGAGTATATTGAGTAGGTACAATGCAGTCTGGAAACTTTTCCATAGGCATTTTTTTAAACAACGGGAAAATGCATCGCTCCATACTGGGGGAGGGACGAGCGAGGTTATTATGTGGGGCTCCCCCAGGATCTAGGGATGGCCCGGGGGAGCCGAAGCCGGACACTAACGTCTGTCAACAGTCGGAGTCCAACTGTTGACAGAATACAAAAATAGTACCCTAGTACTATTTTGTATTCTGTGGTATAGGTATGTTTGTTTGCGCTACCAATATCCTATGCTACTAAAAAGCTGCTATAAAGCTAAAAGGTTTGAGTATGTATGTGTGTTTGTTTGTTACTCAATCACGTAATAACGGCTGAACCGATTGCGATGAAACTTTGTAAATAGATAGCTGGAGACCTTAAATAACACATAGGACTTTTATCGCGACATTCCCACGGGATTGGGACTTACGCGGGTGAAACCGCGGCGCGCAGCTAGTAGGAACTAAAAACTTATTTATTAGATAGGTATCCAATAAGTGGTAATATATAAGTTTAGTGGCTATAAGTTACATAAAAGGCATAGGAAGGAAGTAGCGTGAACTAGTAAGCAAATAATATTCATTAACTGTATAAATTAACGATTTTGCACTTTGTTGTTAGTAAAACATAATAATATCAGTTCCATATTCGCGTAATATTATTTATTTTTTCACCTCGACGTTTCAACCATGTTACAATGGTCTTGGTCGTGAGGGGACCAAGACCATTGTAACATTGTTGAACCGTCGAGGTAAGAATAGTTATTTTCACCTCACAACCTCGGAAACAATCGTTTTGCACGCAAAAATCTGCGTGCAAAATCGCATTTTGCGCGCTAGCGTGGAAAGTGTTTTTAAAATTCGAATCAGTCTTGTCTATACATTTCTCTAAAGCAAGTCCTTTAAAAATGCGGAAACCGGAACCTCATTTCTTTTTTTTTTGTTCATGGCATCAAACCACGAAGTCTTGTTGCACATTGCCAATGTCGTATTTATTGTTTATTATCATTAGTATCAAGCAGGTTTTTTTCATGAATTATTCAATTTAGAGATTGTTTCCATGAACAAAAAAAAAGAAATGAGGTTCCGGTTAGCGCATATTCAAAGGACTTGGCTCTATATAAAAGTATCGAGAAGACAGATTCGAATTTTAAAATAAATTATAATACGCGATTAAGCTCCGGGAAAATGTAACTATGTATTTGTTAACATAGTTACATTTTCCCGTGTGAATTTAAAAAGTTTAATATCAGTTTTGTCATATAGGTAAATTCAGAACGAAGAAATATTCTAAGCACTACTATACAAGAGAATCATCCCCGCGTAATGCAAAATACTTCAGTACAAAATACCCTTAGAAAAGTTTATAACCAACAAGCTGCGCCCCGCGGTTTCACTCGCGTAAGTCCCGCGGGAATATCGGGATAAAAAGTAGCTTATGTGAAATTAGAAATTAGAAATTAGAAATTAGAAATTAGAAATTGTATTTATTTGCCTGAAGTAGTTTACAATAAGATCTTATAAAATAATATAGCGCCTTACTTCGTCGAAAATTCGACATACAAATATAGTTAAAATAATATTATAATTGTCACAAAACTGCATTTATCCAAAAGTTATTTAAAACTATACTAACTTTTAAACTATTATAATCATAATTCAAGAATGTTTAAAATAAAGTTATTGATTAGTTCACAATAGTCAATAATTATTCGAAGTTACTCTGCAACATGTCAAGATAAGGTAAAATTAAACAAATAAATTCAATTCAATGTCAACAACTATAATAAATAATACAATTTAGCAATCTATAGGAAGTCATTGATTTGATAAAAACATTTTACTACTAACCATGACCTAAGTTTTCTAACAAACTGCTTGTACGGGAGCTCTTTAATGTCAGTAGGTATTTTATTATAAATGTCACCGCACATTGTGATACAATTTTTTTGATACATTACTATTCTAGGTCTTACAGGCAATACGAATCTATTAATGTTTCTCGTGCCCCTAGGAAATATTTCTTTTGCAGTTGTAAATAAATTAGGGTGTAATTTCACAAACTTGGCTGATTCAAATATGTACATACATGCTAAAGTAAGTATATTATATTTCTCAAACAATGGTCTGCAAGACTCCCATGGTGGAATACCAGCTATCGCTCGAATACACTTTTTCTGCGCACGAAAAGCTATTTTGATGTCTGTAGAGTTACCCCACAAGATTATCCCATAGTTTAAAACTGATGATATATATGCGTGGTACGCCGACAATAAGGTCTCAAGTGCAGATGTTTTTCTAAGCTTATATAATACATAAACAAAACGATTTAATCTATTGCATACTTTACTAACATGGCCTTTCCAATTAAGATTTTGATCAAGTACAAACCCTAGAAATGTAGTTTGCGGGACTTTACATATATTTTGACCCTTGCAATTTACTTCCAATACATTGTTATCTTTTCTATAATTGGCTGTAAATTGCATATAATTAGTTTTACTAGTATTTACTCGTAGGTTATTATTTTCTAGCCAGGTCACTACATTTTCAATATTATTGTTAATGTCAAGAGAATATGTTTTATTGTCAGTTTTTTTATTTGAAGTTAATATAATAGAAATATCATCTGCGAATAGGATACATTCATTTTTTATGGTATTGGGTAGGTCATTTATATATAATAAAAATAAAATAGGTCCTAATATATCCTAATATGTGTTATTCTACGTCTCCAGCCAATGCCAAGTTTCATCGCAATCCGTTCAGTAGTTTTTGCGTGAAAGAGTAACAAAGTCACATTCATACATACAAACTTTCGCGTTTATACCTAATAAAATAAATAAATAAATAAATTCTGTGAACAACACACAGCGCCATCTAGCCCCTTGGTAAGCGACTAAGCTTGTGTTACGGTGACTAGACAACGGATATAATACTTATATTTATTATTCTTTTGTAAATACATACATAATAATATTATACATAGAGGAACACCCAGACCAGACACAAATATTTATTTTTTAAGCATAAATACTTGCACCCGGCGGGAATCGAACCCGCAACCTTCTGCATTGCAGTCGGGCATTCGCACGACGCGCCACAGAGGTCGTCACCGGACCTAATATTAGTAGGATTTGTTTACTGTCCCTTTTCTCCGTTATTTTACAGAAAATTCCACGAATATCCAGTTTGTTTACAAGTACAAAAATAGACGAATAAAAAGGTTTTTTCCATTTCTCAAAAGGTATTTATTACTCAGAGCCGCGCAAAATTTTCCAGTAGATTCCTACGTAAATAGATTTGATAATTACTATCGAGACATAGCAAAAAATATCGCATATAATAATGAAAAATAGGTATAGAAGTATGTAAGAGAATATGTAGATATGTATGTATAGTCAGGCAAATTTCCACAGGTGTAGAGTTCGATAAATGTCTTTAGTAGAATGTTTAATTAAATCAAAATCATATGATAGAGATGCACTTATGTTGCCTTTTGTGCAATCATCTACACTTCTACACTAATATTATAAAGAGGAAAGATTTGTATTCGTGTGTGTGTGTCTGTATGTTTGTAATGAATAAACTTAAAAACTACTAGACCGATTTCAAAAATTCACCATTAGAGTGCTACATTCACCCTGAGTAACATAGGCTACTTTTGATCCCGATATTCCCACGGGATCGGAACTCACGCGGGTAAAACAGCGGGACGCAGCTATTATGAATTAATTTCATAAACATCGTGAAGTTCACCATTACCTGAACAATTCTTTATCTACCATATTATTAGTGTATTTATGGAATATCTATAGAAGAAAGGTCGAAATCATGCTGCAGTTCTCGTATAAAGCAATTTTGATCACTATCTTGTAAATCAGTATACCTACTTATACGACAGTATTAAAAATCGCAAATATTTGCAACACAAAGATATCTGTTCAAATGATCTTCAAAAGAAATAATTGTTTAGTTCATGTGAATATTTTACAATCTAAATTCATTAAATTGCAGCTCCCTGCACCAGGGTCCCAAGTCTGCTCTCACAATCGAGTCGTAATAGAGTGTCTATAGAATAGCAATTGTCATAATTGACGTGTATTTGACACATTTGACCACATTTGTCTACCAAAACTTGTCATATTTTTCTACCAAATCTGTTGAAATACACGCCATTTTTGACAATTACTATTCTATAAATTTCTTTTAATTTTTGTATGTAGCTCAAGGCTATTTTATTAAGAAAAAAGAGAATATAGTATTGGAAGTTTTCACGGCACGAGGCAGGGACTTGCGTAGTCTAGTTGGTATAGACGTTGGGGTACTGACCCAAAGACGCGAGTTCAAACCTCGCCGCAAGTGAAAATTTTTGAATGCTATTTTTCCTTGAAAATAAATTTTCTAAATTACTATTCTATCGACACTTTAGTGAGACGCAATTGTGAGAGCAGACTTGGAAACCTGGTTCAAAAATCTATTAAATGCCTACATACGTTATCTTATCAGCATTGCTATGCCCAAGGTTTAAACCTTGATGAACTAAAAAGCACTTCTGTTGTTAAACAATCAAAAGTAGGTGGGTAGTATTAGCGGTGTGCGTCGGAAAGGCCGCAGCACTGAAGAAAGATATCCATTGTAATATTCACCATGCTCGCTACGTGTTAATTTACAATACTTTATACATTCGGTCACGGAGAACGATTCAAGGACTTATTGCCTTTTTATGTTTACATTCAACAAATCGCAGGTTACTTTTCGAACCCAACGTAGCTACCTATTAATGTTATTTTTTTTGTGTTTCAGTTTTGGTCCGAGAGCTACAAATTAGACTACAAAGTACGAATTTTTGCGATCTTTTTAATTATACATTAAAATAAATAAAATAAATAAATAAATAAATTGTGTCAACAACACACAGCGCCATCTAGCCCCGTGGTAAGCGACTAAGCTTGTGTTACGGTGACTAGACAACGGATATAATACTTATATTTATTTTTCTTTTGTAAATACATACATATTATACATAGAGAAACACCCAGACCAGACACAAATATTTATTTTTTAAGCATAAATACTTGCACCCGGCGGGAATCGAACCCGCAACCTTCTGCATTGCAGTCGGGCATTCGCACGACGCGCCACAGAGGTCGTCAACATTACTAGCCGAGTCCCGTGGTTTTACCCGCGTAAGTCCCGATCCCGTGGGAATATCGGGAGCAAAAGTAGTCTATGTTAATTCTAGATAATGTAGCTTTCTATTGGTGAAATATATTTTAGAATCGGTTCAGTGGTTTCTGAGATTACCCGGACAATACATACATAAATGTTAGCAACGTTACCTCTTTATAATATAAGTATGGATATCATTTTATAATTGTACAGTGTCTATTACCTATCCGCACCGTGTCCGATTTACCCATAGGTTGTTTTTCAACAACAGCAAAGTTTTACTTAAATATTGAAACAAATGTTTAAACTACACGATTATGTATGTACTTATTACATACATTATTTCAATGAGTCATTCATAAGACCATCAGATGTATAAAAATATAAACACATGTTAAACATTTCATAAAATGTTGTCATACAATACGAATGTTTGCCTTGAAAAATCTAAACACAATACAGGTGACTTCTTAGCGGCCAGACATTTTGCATTGAAATTAGGAGCATTGTTTCGGTTACAACCAAAACGGTTAGAAGTATATTCAGAAGAATATAATAGGTAGGTTTATTACAAAAAAGAAAGTAGTATTTCTAGCTTCGAGCTATTACAAACTTTACAGCTCATCTTAAACCTAGTCATCGATATTTCCTATGAGGCGTAACGGTTTCACAAATATTTATTGGAATCTATTGATAAACTTTCCAGACTGTGAATTCTATAATATTCTTATAACATTAATATATAAAATCGAATGGCAGTTAAAGTATGAAATTTCTGCTTTTCCACGGTTAGCGTTACTTAATCGGTGATTTCAAAACATAACGCAGTGGATTTTACCTACCGCGCTCGCTAGACTCTAGAGCGGGCATTCATGGTCGATTGCGGTAAGACACTAAAACGACACATGAACTGAATATATTTTTATAATTTTCACTTCTAAGACTTTAGAACAAAATTATTTTCAATAGAGAACTGTTTAACGGTAAAATTAAGAGACAATAGATGGGACAAAGCCACAGTTTCTCACTACAATAGTCAACTAACAGTGGTCTCTTTCTCTGGAGAGACGCAGATGGTAGAGACATTGTATCTACGTACCTAAATAGATAGGTTCATTAACCATATAAAACTTTCGATATACACATAAAATAATCCAGTTTATTGAGTGGTATAATACCTTATACAAGTAGGTTTATGTTTTAACGTATTCATAAACTATCTGAGATGAATAGAGCGTCGCTGACCTCTGAACTACCTGACTCGAATTGCAATTCCCTTGCCAGCTCATTGCGCAAGCACGAGTCAATAAACTTGTACAAATTACTGCTCTCCGAACCTCAAATTCTTGAAGCAAACCAAAATAAATAATCAACAGAATATAAATAGGTATTACATAATTAAAGTATGATGTCACATTTGTTTATACCTAACTACTGTAAGAGTCAAAACGGCGTCAATCTCACTTAGAACTTTAACATACAAAAAAAAATGTTAACAACAAAGAACTCTATTTAAGGATAAAGCTCGTATAACTTATTATTATGATTAGCAAGTCACAGGACAGAAATCTTGGTTGTTGCACGGATGTGGTAAAACCCCAACTCATGAAGAATTAAAATCCCGCGTGACGGACGTGACGCGTATCTTTTCAAAGATTCAACAACAGTACCTACGCTTATTTCTGTTTGTTTACTAAATGGGCCACAAAAATATCTGATACTTGGATGGAATAAATTCAATTTTGCAGTTTATTTTTTAATAAATTCATGTTGTATTTTAATAATAATTAAAAAAAATATTCAAACAAAAGAGTTCAACGAGTTTTCTCTAGATACGGCTCTGGGTGCCAAACTAAAACACTTTAAATGCACTTTCACCTCACTAAAGTAAGTAAGAAGTTTATCTATCAACACTTCTACATTAATATTATAAAGAGAAAAGACTTTTATGTTTGTGTGTGTGTGCGTCTGTATGTTTGTAAAGAATAAACTCAAAAACTACTGTGCCGATTTCATAATTTTTTTCACCATTAGAAAGCTACATTCATCCACATAGGATACTTCTGATCCCGATATTCCCACAGGATCGGGACAAACGCGGGTGAAACCGCGGGACTCTGCTAGTAAAGAATAATAAGAAGAAGACATTTAACAAAACATTATGTAACTAAACCTACACAAACAAATATGAATGACAGAGATCTATCTAGAAAGTCTTCGATATTTGAGCGTGTTCGGGTTGCATCAAATAACTTATAAAGCCTGAACTCGTGTTTGGATTCAACCTACATGACATGACCCGAATTGATCTATGAGAGTACGCCAGGTGAATGCTTAACCGTTGTATATGTGGACGGTCGGGGGTAAATAACGTTAGATTAGAATCACAACTCTGTTTTGTTGAGATTCAAGGTAAACCAGTCCGACGACGACCAACGACGTGGCGCGTCCTCGTGCCGCAGAGACTAAGCTTAGGACGTGTCCACAACACCCATTCATGTCAAACTAATCTTCCTAGAACTTCGAGGCTTTATAATTTAAATTGGGTTCTCTCAAATGTAAATAATATTATATTCTATTTTAGAATCTTAAATCAAAAACTGTAAACAAAATACTCATACGTTTATTAGTAAAGTGACAGCTCTTTATTTACTTTTTTCTTTGATATTGACAGTTCTTCGTTTACATTTTTAATCTAAGATTCTGAAATAGAGTATCGGTAGGTACCTATAGGTGGAGTTTTGGCGGGAACGTGGAGACAACATGTCGCGCTCCAATTTTGTTTACCTACGTGAAACTATGTTGTAAACCGGGTTAAATTGTGTAATTTTGGGTGGGATCTTATTCAATCTATTTCCGTGAATGTGCACAAGTGTAGTGAAAACAAAATTGAGTTTTAAACATGGACTTTCTTCGTCTCTCCTGTCAAAGCTCCGTGAAGGTTATGGTAAAGTTGCCACCGCTTTGCCATAGCTCCCGACTTGAAACTTTGAGGCCGATCGGCCCAATACTTGATAATGGCAAGATGTACAAGATGTACGACGCCAAAGCTAAAAGAAGAAGGTACCTATAGGTCACAATCACAACTACGTGTGAAAATTCATTCCGACCTTTTTTTTGACTTTTTTTTATTATTAACAGACTTTTATTATAACTTTGTTAATATTTGTAACATCACTGGATGGACAAAAAGGTGCATCAAGTGCGTCTACGAATGATCCGTGTAAAACACAATTTAATTTATTTTTAAAATATTAATTTATTTATATTTTGAAATCCACCATCAGCCAGATAAAATTATCTGTTTATACGAATTGTTTAAAAAACAAATTAGTTTTTCATTGCTCTAGGCGAATTGTTTTACAAGAATTTTCCGTAAATCCATCAAGGGAGGTACTAATCAACTCCTTCTCGCATCAGTTTGTGTTGTAATGGTTGAGGTTTATGTTGCTAATAAAACAAAACGCTGCCTGTCCCTTTCAAAATGACAAATTTCGACTGTACCTACCTACCTTCGATCATCTACAAGTATTATTATTAGGAACAAGGTCAGTGATGAGTTAATGTTGATACCACCGGCAAAACGTCTTATCATTAAGAAAATCCTAAAACATTTACCTACCTAAGTACCTATACCCTACTTATTTCATAATTTATACTTTATAAGAAATCAGCTGTTTGTGCTACCTACTCAAACTCTTTGTCGTCATAATCCTAGTTAAATTAAACCATGTTTGATTTTAAAATAGTATAGACCAGTTATTACTCAATATAATAAGTATCTATTATTATAATAGGTTTTTATCCGTACCTATCATACATTAGTAAACATATGCTATTTTAAAATCAAATAAATTTTAATTTAAGTAGGATGATGGCGACAACGAGTTTGAGTAGGTAGCACAAACAGCTGATTTCTTAACAATTTGTTGTCAAGCGAGCCGACACATCTGTTTAATTTGGAATCCATAAAGATAACCAATTAAGAAGTTGTAGAAGTTTCACAAGCCCCATTGCTACATTTCAGAACAAATCAGAGAAACGTAAATTAAACTAAATTTGAAATGAAACATCTACATTAGGTACTTAACTTAAGAATTATAAAACTAAAAAGCCATACTTAAAGGCGTCTCTTTTCTGAAATCAACGTCTGTAAAAATGTGACAAAGTATTTCTTAGTTTACGTTAGCGATCATTAGCTATATTTCCACGACACTTAATAGGTAATATACCTAAAGAACTATAGATAGTGAAATAGATAGTAGATACATAGGTACCTACTATATTTCTTACATTGGGTCACAGAAAACCTTATAAAGTCAAAACAAGCCGACGTATATGCAAAAGTATCTAAGTGGCATTCAACAAGCATGCATTGCATCTTACAAGACAACCTACTGAATAAGTGTGCACACGGAACCACGGATAACATTTAAGTGATTGCATAATTACAAAAGTAAACAGCAGGTAATACCTACCGACAGTGTGTACAATAGGTGAGAAATATACTGGCGAATAATATTGACAAAAAATCATTAAATAGACGTTCCGAAAAATAATAAGAGCCAGTGCATGGAAGATTCTACAACTGCGAATTAGGTTTGGATGTATAATAAATAATCTATTGTTTTAGCCTTTTTTGCTTTAGAAGTTTTGTTTTAAACATTACACAACATTTGTAAAAGGAAGTCGTGTTAACTAACGACATTGTCACAATCTTTCAGCATGTTATTACGCTGTAAAACGTTACATTAGGTAGGAACGTTCTATCTCTTAATTGTATAGACATTATTTAAAAAAAAATACAACCAAACGAAGCACAATAAACATCCCTGACCTATGAATTATGTACACAAGACATAATAGGCAGGCTTAAAGGTGGCTTAAAATATAGCTTTTTGATCTCGTAATAGTAACTACAATCTACAACACAATGAAGTTTTTAATAGTATTAAAATGCCAAATGTTAGATCCCTACTGTTACCAGAACATTGATGGGTAAATCTCCGGCTGCCTACCATAACTAGGCCTCGGAGGACGGTCCCACGCTCGATAGCGAGCTAAAGAGTATCACATGTTCTTATAGTTAAGAAGGTAAATCTGAATCTGTATTAGGTATGTACTTACAGGTAACAATCCATCGTTTCCATAGGCCCTGCCTTCTAGAGCGAGCTCTTTATCGAGCATAGCGTCCAGCTGTTCGAGCTGGTGGCAGGAGGCGCGCGCTGCGATGTAGCTGGATGCGAGGATGAAGCATCCTAGGATGAAGGAGGCAGCCACCACCGTTATCGCTGCTATCCTGGCTATTTGTACCGACGATGATACTCTGTGACGGTACGCCTGTCAAAGGAAAACTAATTTAATACGAAATTGAAATGAAAGAAAGTTAAAGGAATAGCAACACCTAGGGTCAATTTACAACTAGAAATGTTTTACACGCGTATCCCAACCCAAACCGTTACAATTTGGAATAAGAAGTAACCGATGTCGAGTATATTAATCCAGGAATCAGGACTCCTGCTAAGATACCCAGACAATATTAAGTTAATTCCAGCGGGATTCGAATCCACAATCTTTGTATAAGCAATTATCGGTCAATATGAAGTGGTAATTTTGAAAACCTCGATGGTATCCGTTGTCTAGTCACCGTAACACGAGCTTAGTCGCTTACCACGGGGCTAGATGGCGCTGTGTGTTGTTCAGAGAATTTATTTTTATTTATTTTTTATTTTATAGTACTCAGAACGAATCCTAAGGGAGTAATTATTTTAGAACCTCTTTAGGAGCGTCTCTGCGTATCACTCGCCGTGAGGCTCGTATTTTTAAATTATGACCATGAGTCACATTCTTTAATGGAATAATATGTTGTCGCCACAACAATGCAAATCTGAAACTTATTGCTTGACAGTGAAAATCTAAAGTAGTTACTAACTAGGTAGGTAATGTATCTAACTTAATGTACCTATTGTCTACAATGTGTAGGCTGAGCTGATGTGAACTGTCGGAAATTATATGTAAGGCATTGTATAGATATAGCTACTTACAAAGTTATTGGTTATTGTTTTAGTAATTAAACCTGTCTAGTACAGCGACATTCGGTGATAAATAAAGTAGAGTAATTTCCACGAAATGAAAAGAAGTCCCGTGGCAAGAAACTGAAGTAAAACTAATTTTTCAAAGTATTGTTTCTTTTTGCCATATACTTTTAATAAAAACACGACATTCTCTAGTTTTATTTAATTTAAAAAAAAAACTAGTAGATCGATATACAGTCAGATAACGCACATCTTTCTGGTGATTACATGATACGTCGAGGGAACTTCTTTTGTGAAATGGGCTCTAGTCTCTATATGTAACGTTTGGTCCTTAGCGAGTCACAGATAATGAACTATGGACTCGTTAACAACGGATCGAGGTGAGTGGGTACCAAAATTACATAATGCTGCTTTAAGCTGTTCGGTGCCGTGCGGTCGGCAACGCCACACAGTACCTACCTACCTACAACTTGGAGAAAGTGCCTCAACGATTGCAATCGAGAAACCCATCATCTTTAGCCGTACCGAAGTGCGAATTATGCCGACTTCAGTCGGTTTATTTAGGTTCTCTTTGCATTTCGTCATTTCAAAGTAGAGAGATTCTAGGTTTACAGCTTTTATGAAAGTTTCTTTACCTACATATTAAGCAAATGCTCAGTGTGAGTTATTAAATTGAGTATTATACCGATGGATGTAGGTACTTATGTATTTTGTTATGAACCTACTGATAATATTAAACGTTTGTTATATATACCTAAGAATCTAGAACGCATTTTAATCACATCCCGTCCAAGTATTTTTCCAATATTCAACTAAATTACCCTGTTATGTCAAAATAAAAGTTCTCAATACATAAATTGTGCAAACATTTGAATAAATATTTTGAGTGTACCTATTGGTCAAATGCTTGATTCAAGTTGAAAATAAAAAAACTAGCTGTCTTAATAGGATTTCTTTGAGTTGCAGTTCACTTTAGATATAGGTACCTTTTTATAAAGATATAGTAAGTAAATGAGATAACCCTTTTCTTCCTTTTTAATATTAGACCTGACGAAACTAAGTTAGATTTAGACAGTTTTTCAAACGTTCATCGCCAACTATGTCAGCTATGCTCACTTGTTCGAAAAACTGGCAAACGGAACTAAAATAACTTACCTAGTTCAGTTTCAGATAGGCAATCGCTTCAAACATAATAAAGTTCTAAAATATTAGACACGCAAAAGAATAGCCATAACAAAAATACTTCACGATAACGCAGTATAAGTATTTCTGTTCATTATTTGAATTTATATTAGGCACTTTGACGGTCTGCTTAAAAAACATAACCTGGTAAATTAAGGACGACATATCCTAGAATAATAAAGTAATATTTGAGCGTGCTTGAGTCACACGGGCTACGGCTAATATATTATGCCACGTCTGTCGCTTACCACACAGCGCGAGCGCGAGCGCCATCGCAAGTTGAAGCAAGAACCTCATTGCGAATTCCATGGGCATCCTCAAGTCACAAACTCCAGTTGACACTCGTGTATCAGTTAGGTATTGTATGAAGTACAAAGAATTTATAAAACAAAACTGACTTTGATGCAGTTGCTTTTTTAACTCAAAAGTAGCTTTTCTAGCATAAAATTGACTTTGCTAAGGTTGTGTCTTCATGAGTTTCTTGTGTCTTCTTCTCATTGCAGGTCGCGTTCCGAAGACACAGTAGATTAGATATAAAAACTGACATTTCTAAGAGATATCTTGCTAATATCCGAATTAATAAACGTACTTTGATTTTGACTTTAGATTTTTGTCGAAAAAGCCAAGCAATTTAAGAGCACACACTAAGGCCGTATTATAGAACGTGACTCAAGCAGAGATCTCGACTTAATGCTTATGTCAATTTCACAAATACGGTCTATATATTGAGTCTCAAGCTGTCTCAAGTCGAGATCTAGGTATGTTATATCATTTGTAAACGGGTCTAAGTATCTAGGCATATAAAACAAAAGATTGATTCAAGATAAGTAAAAGATGACAAGCAGATGTTAGTTTTCCGTCATTGTTAAGTTTGTTTTTTATTAACCTCAGTGGTTTTCTGTAGGTATATGCAAATCACGTCTCGGTTCCAGTTACACGCAGGTACGGCTACCTATGTCATTATGAAATAATTAGCAGTGGAAACATCACGCGGCACACCATGACCACTCACATAAAAATATCAACAGATAACAATTATACAGTAGCTATTTATACCTACCTAGTTACATATGTACCTAACTACTGCGAGTATAGTAAGTATAGATACTTATCTACTTAAAATAGAAAATTAAGAAAATTACATAAAAACAACTACTTCATAAGTAGTGATAGTGAGATAAAATTAAGTAAAATATACTGATCTTTAGCTACCGGACATTTTGCAATAGATTTTTTACTGCGTTTTTTATATAAGTAGGTATAGGTATGATTATTACAAATGAAGAGTTCGCAGCAAACATCTAGTTTGCGTGCGGTTCACTGCCTCAGCTAGGATATGACGCAAACCTATTGTTGTCCACTTGGTCAACTGACCAATGACGATTTCACTTAGTGACGGTTTGTTTGCTTTGCCTGCCTCTAAATAAAAACTGCAAACTTCATAAAAGGTTTCTCGGATTGTATCAACAGTTTCATAAATATGTAACTTTTTTTAGAGCGAATAAGTTTGCTGAAGAAAATTTGCTTTTATGTAACAGTCAAAACTCGAATGCGGTCAAAACTAGTATTGACTGAAAAAAAACAGTCATAGTTACTTTTGAAAGATGATTGTAGTTAAAATTAGATTTAACTGAACATTATTGTGAATATCGACACGGACAGAATAGAATAAAGTGAGTGTTATGTATGTATGACCATTATGCTAGATGCGTGAGTGTAAATTTTGTTGGTCCGACCAAGTTGGTCAAAACTTATGTTGACAAACACGCTAGGTCTAAGCTACTTAAAACTAGATTTTTTTATTTTTTCAGGGAAAACTAGTTGTGGCCATTTTGGAGTATTGGCTGCAACAAATACACCATTTAATTTTACGAAAACAAATGGTAGAAGCACCTAACCTACACACTACACTACACATACCCATAAAATCTAATGACTAATAAAATTACTCCAAAGTGGTAGGTAACATTATGTTATGTAACGTTACATAAAGATCTACAGCTGCGAGGCTTGTTTGGCTCTCCGACCATTTCTTAGATTCTAGAAAGTTTTAGTCTCAGACATGACATGAAACCTTTTTGATAGATAACTACTGATGCTGTTGCGTGATAAAATGTGATAAGTAGTAATGGCTATATGATAATGATGGTCACAGACAATGGAACAATGAATTTTCCCACCTTTATACATATCGCGGTTCTAGGAAAACAACGCTTTTCTGTCTTATAAGTGGCCTCACATCCTTTTATATAAATTTTAATACTACAATCGTGTCCTGAAAACATAATGATAAATATACCAGTGCTAGCGAAGAGCCCTGGCTTTTCACGGCCGGAGCAAATCCTCTAACTAAATGGGACGGTAACAGACTATCAAAAACCGTGGTTTAGAAAGAGTTAGCGGATAAACAGACACACAGAAAGATAGACTCGCTATGCGACTTCGATATACCTAGTTATGATATCCATGTTTGATATGTTTTCTGCATACCTTAAACAATAAGTAACAAGTAAGTGTTAAAACTTAGATAAACTTATAACTACAAGCAATTAACACTTGTTGTGTACTCACGTACCTACTCAGGGAGGTGCAGGCCTTTTGTGGACAATTTAATGAAATATTGAAGGTTACAGTGCACTTGCTTTTATTTAGGTTCGTATAAAAGTAGTTTAAGGTATCAAAACCAACGAATAGGTTTCCAAAGCGACCTTATCTGAATAAGGATGACGATACTATTTTTCTGTTATATGTAGTCGTTATTTATAACAAATAAGCCTATATAAATAAATAGTACCAAAAAACACTTTTGTGTGAGCTTATTAAAATATTTTATACCACACACTGTAACCAAGGAAAATCTTTAAAACCTTGACGAATATTCATCTGAGAAATGATATGTAAACTTGATTGATGCAAGAAATGTTCCAGCATCTCGTTTCATTCGAATGTTTACTCATTGCTTCTTAATTTTGAAAGAACTGGTCTGTTTATAAACAATCCACAACGTCAGCTGAGTCAAGAGTTCCAATCTTCGTCAACCCTTACAAGAGAAAGGCACTTTCTTGTAGAGTTAGGCAGATACCCCCCGCTTAACTAGGTAGGTACCTAGATAGATATCTACTCATGCATTAAGTTTTACTTAAAATAAGTCACGAATAGGTAAGAAAAAGTTATGTCACGATGTAAATGAAATCTGTAAAAGTAGCTTTTAAATTATTTATTTTATTATAAGTAGTTCTTACTTAAAAGCTCTATTTACTTCATAGCTTTCATAGCTTACGAAAGCTTTGTTTTTATTCTGTATTCTAATCTGATTTGGCAAGTAGGTAGGTATAATGGAAATCAATATTGTCTCTAAGTAGAAACGGTATAGTTTAGTAAGTATGCCTAATTAACATTGTATTTTATACCTGCAACATGCAATCGTACCTAACTAATTTGCATGAAAATGTAACATTTTTCCTAATATTTACCTAATCTGGAGCTAATGTTTGAATTAATAACAACCACGACGATACAATTGTATAAACTTTGTATGCGTATCCAACACGAGTAGGTACCTATCTATTGCAGCTGTGTGACATTCACGTTCTTGTCCATCATTGAATATGTCTATGCACCTACCGGTTAAAAAAAATAATGCTTCTAAGTAAGGTTTAGGATATTATTATTATTTATTTATTATCCATTGTCTTAGTATCTAGACAAAATGGACAGATAATGCCTATATAAATTAATTTGTTCTAGGTTTTTTAAATTATGGTAAAGGCTACACTACAAAGGATACCTATGTATTTTTTTTTGTAAGAGCTGTTGATTCCATGTTAATAAAGAAAATAAATAATAAATAAATTACCCCATCAAAGAAAAATAATCGATATTATGTCTAATATAAAATGACATAAATAAGTCCATACCGGTGGTGGTTCCGACGCGCTGTACGACTCAGAAGGCGGGTAGTCCGGCTTCATGGTGATGGTGGCCATGGAGTCTGGTTGGTGCTCCTTCTCCATCACGATTTGTGTAAAATATCCTCGATTTAATAAATTGTTGGAGTGCTGACGCGTGGTTTGGTAGACGTTCGAAATATGAGTGTGCGCAAGTGAATGGGTAAGAGGCGCGGCGCGGCGGCCGGCGTAGGCGCAACCTCGGCCGCTGCGGTAGGGTCGGTGGTGGGGCCGCTCTCGAGTTGATTGTAAAGACGACACTGAAGACGCATTTGTGAAACTGGCGCAACAGAAAGAAAACCGTTGTTGTTGTTACCTACTTATTGTTGTACATAACATTACGACGACACATCGACACGACCTCAGCTCCGTGTGCTGTGCAATCCATCTTAAACAAAGAGATTAAATAAAACCTAAGTAGGTAGGTACTTATGTGGCATGTAGGTCTAAGGTTCCTTCCTAATTCTTATCTAATTCTACTGGACTATTAATACATTTTAGTTCTTTCTCTCTGTATTTTATTAATGATCTAAGCTTCATTTTTAACACCCGACGAACGTTGAATTGAAAATATAGACCGAAAAATGTCGTCGAGTAGGTACTATACCATATTGATGAGGAAGCGGTACCCTGTCTGACTTGCCTTCACCGGCCGGTCAGAGTCTCCACTCTGACCGGCTCACGAGAGCAGAAATGATCGGAGGATGGACACCTCACGTCAGTGATGATGAGTTAGCCCGCTCTCTGGAATACCAGTGGTGACTTAAAATCTAGAAAAAGTCTCTCCATCCTTCAGCCTCCCACGTCCCTGTTGCTTCCTTGCTGTAATTTGCTCAGCTGATTAGGGTGGCCCAGTTTGTGGGTTGGCGTGTCTCCGTCTGCCATTTTTACGTGTTTATTGGACATTGTTACGGAGGGCGCCTTAATCACCATAGTTCCCCCACTAGCCAATGCACTACCATCACATCACTATAGCCCCTGTTATTTTCATCCGTAGATTTCTCAATAGTTCTATCCGATCCGGTGGTTGTTCTGGGCTGCATTTTATAGTGCAGACCGGGATAATCGCCGGCTTGGTGTCCATTTTACAGTTGATAAAATTGTTATTTAAAAGGGCCTCTCCGTGTTGGCTTCGGTTCCACGCACGCGTTTCAAAGGTCCGGGGCTCCAAAGCCCCTTGATACTGGATGTATAACAGACAATATATGTAGGTACCTAAGTGGAAAGTTTTATCAACCTACTTAAAAAACCGGCCAAGTGCGAGTCTGACTCGTGGACGAAGGGTTCCGTACCTACTACTATCACAATTGGGTACGGAACCCTAAAATGAACACTGGACCAACCAATCCGTAACCCCAACGCGAACGTTTAATTTAATTTACTACTGGCACAGATGATACAGAGATAGATGGCGCTAGTGGTAAAAATACATCGCGGTATCGTTGAGTTTTTATGTAAAAAATCATGTTGGTTGTATGGGATCCCCCTTAAATATTTGTTTTCAAAATCTGTGAAAATTTTAGCCGTCTAGCTATTACGGTTCATGAGATACAACCTGGTGACAGACGGACAGACAGATAGTCAGCGGAGTCTCAGTAATAGGGTTTCGTTTTTACCCTTTGGGTACGGAACCCGAAAACGACCTGAAAAAGGTCCTATTACTTACTGACTGGCTGGCTGTTGATATATCAACGCACGCACAGCTTAAACCGCTAACCTAAGCTAACCGCAGTTTTTTGGGATATATTTTGAAAATCGGGAATTTCGGATGTGAAATCACGAGACACAGCTATTGTCTTGTGCCTAGGTAGGTAGATATAGATATAGGCTATACCACGTGAAAAAAGCAAGAGTTTTTTAGGTGAGGAGTTTGTGATGAAAAGGTGGTTTCAGAGAGCAACATCAATGTAGTAACTTGTAGATAAAGCGGTTATTTGTCCGATTTGAAGCAGCAGTCTATATAATGTAGGTTTAAAAAATATTTATTTCTCAAAGAACTTAACCAATTCAATATCAATAACCTATTACCTACCTAATTTTAAGTTACATAGAACTTTAAATTATGATGGTTAAGTTATGTATAAACTAGGATGTAACTACGAGGTCTTATACTCGCAAGAACACGAGGAGATGCTTCCCTAATTTCGGCTGGGCGGGAGGCTTACCCGTGGCATAGCGGCTATCACGCTGGTTCGGGTTACCAGTAGTCGCGGGTTCGAGTCCCGCCGGCTACCAAAATTTTTATAGCGTATATTCAAAGACAGTAAGTGTGGTAAACATTTTGAGAAATAATTTAGATATTATACGTGTGTTAGTCTATAGAGTATGTACGAGTATAATGTATTTATGAACCTTTGTCGCCTGAAATTAATTGCTTTGAAATGTTTCAAAGAGTTGTAATTTTTGCCGTTATTTTACTACGACTGCTTCGATTTGACGATATAATATATGCGTTAGCATCAGTATAGTTTGTGGACGATATCTGCAAAAACTTGCAAGTAATAAATAGATATGTACTTGACACTAGCTAACTTCAAAAAGGCCTATAATTCAGTTTAAAATCGAGAAGAAAAACTACATATAAAATCTGTCACTGTCAGGACTGTCACTGTCACTAAAAACATCAAACTGCGAGCATCTGCGAAGTTTTTCCAAAATAAATCGTCTGGATTTAATAAAAGGCTATTTTCTTCTCATCTAAAACAAAAATCTAAATTAAAACATTCGATTTCGATATGGGTACACCAGGCAAAGGCACTTTCCAAGCGGTAAGGATGATTTTATTTAAATTTTAGGTTACATTTCAATTATGTTTATTTTTACGAAAAATTAATGAAATATTTAAGTTTTTATGATTATATTTGATACCTGTTTTAGGACTCTGACGTCCACATTTCATACGAAGATCAACAGAAGATCAACAAGTTCGCACGACTCAACGCCAAAGTGGACGATTTTAAAGATGAACTTAAAGTGAAGCAGAACGATGTCAAGAATCTCGAGGATGCTGTTGAAGAACTATCACTTACTGATGATTCTGAGAAGATACCTTATCTTATAGGGGAAGTCTTCATTTGTCAGTCATTAGAGGATACCTTGGTAAGTAAACTACTGTGTACAAAATCATACCATTGAACAGCTCTATTGCCACACCTCGTAATATAAATGATCTGAGAAAACGTCTGGCATTCCGAGTTTGTCAAAAACCAATGTAACCATCAGTTGACACTTTAATGTTGCATTACACACATTTACTAAAATCTGCTATCAATCTGTAATAAAATGAATAAAACATAAATAAAAATACTCTAATTAAATTAAAAAAGTTGTACTGATGGACATGCTATTTCTCTCAAACTCATGACACCTCTCTTTTTCCATTGAGAAAATGTTGTCTTGTTATAAAACTGCTTTAGCAGAAATAAGTTTAACTAAATGTGATTTGAACTGAAACATAAAAGAAACATTAAACTGAAACATTAGCAAAAGTTTTGTAATTGATTATCTTTACAGAAATCTCTGGAAGTTGCAAAAACAAAAAAAGAAAAGGAAATCAGTGATCTTGATGCAAAAATTGATGACCTTAAGTCACAGATGAGTGATCTAAAAGCACATTTGTATGGAAAATTCGGAAGCCACATCAATTTGGAGAATGAAGAAGAATAAAACACTGTCACATTATTGTTCAATATTACATTTATTTATTTAAATATAATAATTTAAAAAATTATGATTTTAATTTAAAGTTTTGATTATTAGGATATAATTTCAATATAATATACCGATACATATATTGCACATCTCTTTAATCCTTTTTATAAAAGATGAAAATTTACAAAAAAAAAAGTGGTTTCTAAGGTGATTCACCATTAAATTTTATAAATTCACACAATTTGTTAACATAGTTACATTATAATATGCGATAAGACCCAAGAAAATGTTTCTATGTTTTTAACTATTGTTTACATTTTGAATTACAAACCATTTATATATAACTGCCCATTACAACTTTTCAAAGTTTTTGTACTTCAAACTACCTACTTATATTAAGAAAAATATTAAGTACTCAAATAGAATAGCAACATTTACTATAAGGATGGAACTAAATTCATAGATAAATATAGCGAAAATAATACAATAGGCAAGATTAGTATCTTATAAATAAATCACAATGCATAATACTAAAATATCACCATCAAATGGCAATAACTTAAAAGCATTCCTCTATGTTAATTGAATTAAAATACTATTTGATATAAACTTATCAAGATCCTGTAATAAATTCATGCAGGTAAGATTTGTGCCACCTAAGTGAAAATACTAGCAAAGTAACTTACTGATTGACTGAAATAAGTCATCATAATATAATGAAACGAAAGTTTTAAATGAAGATTGTTAAGGCCATTTTAGTATAGCACATTTTACCCCAAATAAAGGACTTCTTAAACACATATGAGACTAACATCAAATGTCTTAAGAATAAAAGCGAATACACAACCAACAAATACATAATATTTAAAAGAAAATTCCTTTATTTCAAAGAAACTGAAGATAATACCACAGTTAACATAGTAGTTCGCGCGCCTCGGCGCTCTAAATAATACTTACAAAAGTTATTTATTATGTAAATCTTTGGTGTGTGTAGCGACTATGAATTTAGTGAGAAACCTATTAGTTCTGACAGTACTTAGAGTACTCACTAATAAATAAATTCTGTGAACAACACACAGCGCCATCTAGCCCCGTGGTAAGCTAATAAGCTTGTGTTACGGTGACTAAATAACGGATATAATACTTAAATAATTTATTCTTCTTTCTTTTGTAAATACATACATATTATACTATACATAGAGAAACACCCTGACCAGAAACAAATATTTATTCTTAAGCATAAATACTTGCACCTGGCGGGAATCGAACTCGCAACCTAGATTGCTATCGTCCGACGCTCCGTATAGGTCGTCAAATAATAATCAGGGACGTGTTTTTAATTGCTACTAATTCGAATAGATGCGTTGTTTTTAAGCTGTACACCACACTAAAATGTAAGTGTAACTTAAATTTAACATAATTTTAATTGCTACTATCACAATTACTGACTACAACAATTACATTGTACATTGTGTCACGATAATTATAAATATTGTAAAATAATACTAATATGTTTAGTAGGAATCAACAAATAAGCTTACATTTACTACAGAATCTATCTACACATATTAAGTAAGTACAATTTTGATTTACAGCAAAGTACAAACTGAGGAGCAGCAATCACTTGATTATCATATTTCTCGTTTTTCTACTTACTCATATAAAAAGTGCGAAATAGCAAGGCAGCACCACAGTGCTAGGCTTGAAAAAAAAATAGTGTGTACAAATCTGCATCTGATTCAGGAGATATAAAAAGACACAGATATAGATAATCCCATGTAATTGAAAATGTTTCTATACAAGAGAGTAGGGCATAGATATACATACATGTAGTTAATTAACCCAAGATAATCTGTGGACTCCAATTTGAAATAATAAACATTTATAATATGTATATCTCATTGAATAGTTTCATTTTCATTTACGCAAGTGACTGAACAGTATATATTATTCTAGCTACCTACCATAGATTTATACACCTCTCTGCAAACTACTATGAGAGTTTGAAAGAGAAGCTGTTTGTACGCTTTCTTCTTCATCTGTTTCCCTATCGTTTGTTATCCGGATAGCCTGGTACCACTGGTTCGTTAAATCCGTCATTTGACTCTTGCAATCTTTTAGCTCCTACAACAATAAAAAAAGGTTTGATTTAGAGAACCACATAGGTAGGTAACACTGATATAATTAATTACTTAACTATAAAAAAATCGGCCAAGTGCGAGTCAGACTAGCGCACGAAGGGTTCCGTAAGTACCACTATCATAATTGAAACCCGTAAATGAGCACTGGATCAACCAATCCGTGAACGCAACGCGAACGTTCAAATATATTTTACTACTGGCGCCAGTCTATTACTCCATCACTAGATGGCGCCAGTGGCAAAAATACATCGCTGTATCGTTGCGTTTATATTTTGTTTTTAGTATTTGCAGTTATAGCGGCTACAGAAATACATCATATGTGAAAATTTCAACTGTCTAGCTATCACGGCACATAAGATACAGCCTGGTGTGGTGACAGACGGACAGCAGAGTCTCAGTATGGTCCCGTTTTTACCCTTTGGGTACGGAACCCTAAAAAAACCATAAGTAGGTACCAACCAACGTAATGTAGGTATATAAAAGGATAGAGACAATGAAAGATACCGTATCTGTCGCTAGAGAATGGGACTAGGTGACCTTGGGCGGGTGACTCACAAAAACAGAATCATAAACAGCTATAACAATCTGATAAACAAACCTGATGTGTAAATCGTCTTGTGAAAAATGGCGTTAGATACTTCATGTCGAGACGAACGAATCCTTTCAGTCTGGTAGCGTGTGAATAATTTACCTGGAAGCACAATTAAGATAGTTTGAAACCGAATAATAATTAGTATGTTATTATAAGTAGGTAGGTACTTTATACTAGTCATAGTTTTGCACCTGTGTGGGTGCGGTATTGCGGCATTTTTTTTTTCTTTCTTTTTTGGCCCCGGACTCTCGAGATGCCATTTGTCGATTTTTTTCTGAGTTTACAACACTCTTCTTATTATAGTTTATATAGTTTGTTTATGTGTTATTATAGTTTTGGCGTCGTACATCTTGCCAGTATCAAGTATTTTGCATAAAATTAGCCCGATCGGGCTCATAGTTTCAAGTCAGGAGCTATGGTAAAGCTGTGGCAACTTTACCATAACCTTTAAGGGGCTTAGGAGGGTACGACGAAATGTTCATGTTTAACACTCAAATTTGTTTCCACTACACTTATGCACATTCACGGAACTAAATTGAATAAGATTCCACTAAAATTACACAATTTAACCGGGTTTACAACATAGTTTAACGAAAATAAAATTGGAGCACGACATGTTGTCTCCGCTTTCCCGCCAAAGACCCTATTGCGGCATTGTGTCCTGTCAATACGGCACCCACCCACATAGGTGCAATACCGCATACGTTTTTTATGATATTTCAAATTTAACTTCCAATAGTTGAAGCGGATAATTTACATACAAACATACAGTGCAAGTTAATAAAATCTTTTAAGAGGATAGTCTCCATTCTCTTTCTCCATACAAACGTAGTTTAAATTTTCCTCCCTGGATCTACCATCTACCTTTTATTTTTTTCATTTTTTTATTATTTTTATTAGAAAATAAAAAATAAAAAAAGGTAGATGCATTGTCATGACAGATATAGATTTTATGGCATCAACATATTTGCTCTAATGTCTTTATCCAGGGAGGAAAATTTAAACTATGTTTGTATGGAGAAAGAGAATGGAGACTATCCTCTTAATAAGTAGCATATTGACGTAGGTGCGCCGATCATGAATAGGTTACAGGTGCAGGTTAAGCAACCCTTGGCGCAGTCATTACTTGGGTGGGTGACCGATAATTTGTGTGGAAAAAAATCATTTTCTCGAACTCCTCCGTACTTTGAAAGGCACGTTAAGAAGTTGGCCTAAGTTGTTATATCAGATTACAGTTGTTAGGTCAAGTTAGATGAGGCATTAGCATCAGGCCACACCACTATAGCAAAAGAACAAGAATATTGGCGCTGATTGTGAAGCAGTTGGTACTTAGGTTTAAGGGCCCTATACCTGCTAAACTCAAAATCCATGTCGGGCGCATCGAAATTTGTTGATTATTTCATGACAGAATGTCGTAGAACTATTTTTTGTGTACAGATTGTAGACGACATTGTTTCCGATATTTTACTGCAGTTCCCATACAAATATGTCGAAACGTATTGAAGCCTATCGACATTTTAGCCAAATCAGACATTTTTTGTCTAAAATTTGGATAGGCTTTGCACCAATAGGAGGTTCTTGTCTTAAAACTAAACCAAAATGTAGGAAACAATGTCACCTACAATCTTTACACAAAAAAAAAGTTCTACGACATTCCGTCATGAAATAATCAACAATTTTCGATGAGCCCAATAGGGATTTTCAGTATCAAGGTCGTTGGCGTTGTAATTCCTCTTAAAGAGAACCGATGGTCTTTGCTCAGGTTTTGGGCCACAATACCTACTCGCACTCTGGCTTTAATTGCATCAGAACCATATACCGGCACCTGGCCAGAAAAATGCGGGTAACGCTTCTCGTCACACTGTTTTCCATGCTACTGGCACGAATGTTTGTCTACTCTATTTGTATACACTACCTCAAGTTCTTCCTCTGTCATTTCCGATAGATGTTCAGAGTCAATAGCTTGTCCCCACTCCTTAGTTTTAGACAAGCTCACTTCTTTCTGTTTGCGCAATGAACGTGAACGTTTCTTTTTATTGGCCTGAAAAAAACAAATTACAAGTTCTATCAAAACATATCATTGGACGAGATAAGGAAGCTGATAAAATCTTGGAACATAATTAAACTATTAACTCAAACATCAATAACATTGTATTACTCAAAAGATAATTCTAGATTTATGGAAAAGGAAATTAATTAGTCATACCCATACAACACGAAACTATAATCTATTATCTACCTATAACAAGACATACCCGTAAGAATTTCAGCAAAGGCATGGTTGATCCTCCAAAAAATAAAGTAGTGAATAACACAATAATAAGTGTAGTTGTAATAATGACGTGTCTTGTCTCGTCGGAAAACCCAAGATGGAGAGATAAAGCATATGATATAGCCCCACGTAAACCTGTAAAAAAAATAACAAAAATTTAAGTAATTTTATCAGCAACATTTGATCTATTGTTCCTACCAAAGGGTAGGGGTAATACAAAAGCATAATGTGTTTTAATAAATCAATGATATCTAAGAATATTACCACTAAACCACATGATAAACATCATTTTCTTAGTAATCTTGTGTTCACGGAACTTGTTACAGAGAAGAGCTAGTGGGAATATGTTTGCAGCTCGGCCCAGCAGACACATTACAATGCTCCACACCACCAGGGCTGGTTCCACACGGTGTCTAAAGCTGTAATTTAAAAAAACCGGTTTGTCATTTCAATTAAACTATATTTTTTGGATTTGGTAATCTTCACTACTAAACAAAGATACTGTATATAAAACATGATTAGATATAAATACTAATGAAGATGTGTAAGTAGAATAAAACTACTTTTGTTCTGCATAACCATAGAATTAAGAAGGTTATCGAATATATGTAGTCCATTCAAAGTAATTCATAAATCAATACACACCTGAATATTGCCAAGCCCAAATAAGCGAACACACATGTTTCAGCAATAAAAGCTAATGTCCTCATAGTCTGTTGCATCGTCACTTGAGTTACAGTTGACAGGTTAAAATGGGTGTAGTGTGACATTACTATTCCACAAAATAGTATTGCCATGATACCTAGAAAAGGAAAATACATAATTTTTACTGGAAAACTCTGACAATGTTATTTTAATAGCATTGTAAAAAATATATAATTACCAGATAAATGAATTCCTTCTGCAAGTACATAAGGAGCATAAGTAAACACCAACATCATCCCAAATTCAAGCGAAGGGTTTTTTCTCAAGTCAACATGTTTCAATAACAGAGCACTGACAAGGGCAAACAGAACCCCTATTCCAGCGGAGGCAAAGAACATCAACCAAAACCGATTGATGGCAGAAAGAACAGCTTCACCAGTAGACATCAGGGGATCATTAGAGTCAAGTACAGCAGTTGTCAATACAATGGCCACAGCATCATTTAATATACTCTCTCCAAATATCATCATGTTCAATACTGGGTCCACATCGAGAGCATGAAATATAGCCACTGTAGCTACTGGATCTACTGCTGATATCAATGATCCAAAAGCAAATGATTCCACAAAACTCAATTTGTAAACAACTTGGGCCAAGCCCAACAAGTATATTCCTGCTCCAATCACAAAGGCTGATATAGCAGTACCAACAATAGCAAACAGTAGGATGGATCCAATGTTTTGGAAGAAATTGCCTTTGTGCAAGTTGTATCCAGACTCAAATATTATTGGTGGCAATAGAACTAAAAAGAATGCAGTTGGAGAAAATGCTTCTTCCTTCCTCCAATTAGCTATGTTTCTTATAGACATCAAGTTTATAATCATACCAATAAGAGCACCCAGAAAGACAATTACAACACTTTCCGGTAGGTAGGAAAATCCTGTTTGTAACATTAGGTGGATTAGCAAAATTCCTAGAGCCAAGATACATAGTACGAAGAATATAGCCATGGAACTATTGTGCTCATCTTCTGCAGAGCTTTTTTCAGGCAGTGGTGCTGCATCAGATGGACTCACAGATGCGTTTGGGGCTGCTGATGATGTTAAATTTACTTGAGCTACAGCCAAAATGGAATCGTTTGAAGGACCAATCTCATAAACAATATTCGGACTCTCACTAGTAGTGGAAGTCGTCGTTTGATTAGAAACGTCCACTTCTTTCACAATCGACGTATTACCTTCATTGGCTCTCTTCGACCTTGACAAAAAGTGATCGTAGTTTTTACTTGTACTACCTTCATCATACGATTGCAGATTTATTGCACCGTTTTCGTCATTTATGGCATCGTGTTTTGCTGAATAAATATTTGCTTCCGTCTCCTGCAAGCTTGATAAGCAAGTTAAATGTATGGCGACGAACCACAACAAATAACTTCTAACACTGGGCATCATTGCGGGAAAAGGGTTTGTAACTGGAAGTTAGAAAAGCACATTTGCGTTTTATATTACACTATCTTGACATTATATTGGGCTTTTCGAAGTAATTATTAAAATTAACTTTCGATTCTCGGCCATCGGCCGTCGGGTGGATACGTCACTTTAACTAATCAATGACATTGACGTTCAAATGACATGTCTAGGACATATTTTAGGCCTACGCCAGCTTGCGCATGTAACCATAGTAAGTGTTGTATAGTTGTTTTTGTTTGTTCTGGTTTGTTTGCTGCTAAACGAAGGAATGTGTGTGTTATACTAAGTAGTAAGTACCTTTAAAACATTAAAATGGAGTTATTGGTAATAAATAATAAATGAATCATATTCGAAAGTTTTTAATAAAATTAATCTAATGCACACGAGAGAAACACAATCTTGGCATTTTAAAATTCCCGCTATAATCAATTTCATTATTATTTATATTTGTGTACTCTGTGGTTACACGTTTGTTTGCCTGTGTGTCTGTCATCCGGTTGTTATTTTTCCTTGATCGGAGAATTTGTTGAAAAATAGAAAATTAAAAATGGATTCGACTTTACGTGAACAAGTTATGATAAATCAGTTTGTATTAGCAGCAGGTTGTGCTCAAGAACAAGCTAGACAATTATTACAAGCCGCCCACTGGCAATTTGAGGTAAATTTCGTAATTGTAAACAAACAGTAGATAATCATGAAATGGCTGCTTCACGATTTGTTTCCCATTATAAAACTAATGTTATTCTCGGGACCTTGCCTTCGTTTGTTGTGCTGACAATCTACTTATTGAATATTAGATCACATAGTTAGAATCAAGGTTCCCCGTTTAGTGCCATTGTGAACTATTTTTATTTACCTCGTGCTGATTACGTTCCACACATACATACCTATACATATAGATAGGTCTACATAACTGGTGTTGATGTTGACGAAATACGCAATACATAGCAGCCAAAACATGATTGTAAGCCTGTCAGTTATCAATGCATTGGTTAGGCAGTGCTAAATGCTATAATAGAGTATTTTTAGATAACCTGCCCTAATCTTTTGATAAACAAGTAAAGGAACTTGAACTTAAATGTTACTGAAATAATGTTCATTTTGAATGTGATTGTGATAGGTTAGTTTGTCTCAGTTTTTGTAAGCAAGCAACTGTTTCACATCATTTCTATAGAACAAAACAAACAGATCATTAGTAATTAACTGTTGCAAATCACTGTAAATGCTAATTTATTCATGTTTATTATTGTAGCAAGTGGGAAAAAAAGACAATTAATGTAAATAAAGATTACTTGGTAGTTTAGCTGCCTGCAAACTCCCTATTTTTTCTTATCAAACCTACAATTTGTTTTGTCTAGTTAATAAAATATTCATAAATAGTATTGATTTGTGCTTTCTAAGTTTATCTGTGTTTACTTTGAGCTATTTTATTGTTGTTACAGACAGCACTATCTATATTTTTCCAAGAAGTTGCCATACCCAGTGGAGCCAATGGCATTGCCGCACCACATTATCGTCAGGTACCTACTTGCTTTACATTCAATAACATTTACCTAGTTCATAATCATGTTTATACACAATTTTCAACTAAATGTTCTTCCATTTTATGATAGAGCTATGTTTATAATCTATAAGTTTGGTAGTAGAGATACTCCAGCAATATGAAGAACCTTAGTGGAAATTCCCTAAAAATAGAGATGTCAATTGACTGATCATTTACTTACAAATCTTCTAAAGTGCATTGTTAGATTAGACTAATTTAACTTTTGGGATTGTAATTTTAAACTTTTAGGTAGGTCTAGTGTAATTTGTATACACTGTTCATGGTGTAAATGACACATCTGTTTTAATTTAGTGTGCCTGGTACATCAGGGATTCAGAGAACATTATTTTGGTTGAGAATTATTTAATATCTAGTAGTCAGATATAGGGACAAATGTTGTTTCCCATTGTTCCCCAGTGATGGATGACGTTTGGATTAACTACACGCCGACACAATTATTAATAAATTATTATTTTCACATTCATCCCCACTGATCATGGATATAGGGACTATTGGGAATTTTTCCTGTTGGTCCCCAGTGGGGAAGTTTGGGATGGAACCAATGAGATTAACTGCACACCCACAGAATTATTAATAAACTTAAAGTACTAAGATTTAAAGTCGTCAGAGAGAAACAAAATATGACAAAGCCAGTACCACATTGGTACATGTTTATTAATAAAACTGTTAGGTATTTATGTGGAGATCATGAGTTCTTATCCCACTGGGCGCATCCAATATAGGATAAGCTGTTTTCAAATTTGAACACGACGTTTCTCCATATGTTTTAGCAATTAATGACACCATGTAACACTCCGGCGACTCCGCCGAACTTCCCCGACGCGCTGGCAGCGTTCTCTCGGCTCTCGACGACAGGCAGCCCCAGCAGCAGCGCGATGCCGGGCTGCAACCCGCCGGCGCCGCCGCCCGTCTCCCCGCTCGCCACACACCCGCCGGCGCCTCCACACCACCAACACCAGATCAACCAGATGATGTTCTCCGGCTCGCCCAATACTCCGACCAACTACACTCTATCCTGCTCAACCGCTGTCAGTATACCTTCCAGTACTCTGTATTATACATATAAATAAGTCGACTTTGTTACCGTCATGAAATTGTAGTTAGTGTTGATGGAATTTTGAGTGTAAAGTTCAGAAAATTGTAGTATTTATTTATTATTTATTTTTGTTAAGAGCCAATTCTCATTTCTTGAAATAAGGTTTTTTCTTAAATAGGTAAGATAGGACTAAGTCGCTAGGATTTTTTTGGCATTTTTTTATTGCCAATTACTTGAACAAAAATTGTTCAATCAGTTATTGCATTGTTTGAGCCAAATGTAGTCCAATAACAATAACTAATCATTGATCCTAAAGAACAATTAATATATTATTTATCTACTTAGTTGAAAAAAAAAACGTTTTCAAGAACATTTCGAATGGGCTCTTATAGAAATTTAAACTTATTTAATTAACATGAGCATCTTAAACCAGTGGCTATGTGTTCTTAAAGCGATGTAACGGAAATAAGCCTGTATTGGTGGGTACCCAATTACCCTCTGTACCATGACAATGTGCTGAACAGTTTATTACTAACAACATGTTTGTAATTCCAGATGTGCAGTGAAAATTTGCCGAGATAAATGGAAATTGTTAGCTTAGGAGCATCAATAATTTATTTTTGTAATGGTGCGCAAGTGAGCTGTGGAATTGTGTATGAAATTGTATAATAAATAACTGTAGAAATCGCCCTGAAACAGCGATGTTGCTGGACAATGTTTGGGGCTATGTATGTAGTCAATCATGTGAATAAAATATAACAAAAATGTTTATAAACTTATACATTGGTTCCAAATGCACAGAAATCCTATTAGAGCTAATTGTTTAAAATTTTCAACAATATTTTATATTACTTACAATGTGTATGTAATTGTGATTCTAAAAGTTATTGATTAAAATTAATGGAATCAAGTTAATCATTAATAATGTATCACTATGTCTTGAATTGGCAACTACTCTTTAGCAAGTCCATAGCTACTTAAGCTTTTATGCATTAATTATAAGATTTTCTTGTTCACTTGTTCTCAAAGCTTGATAACTATGTATATGTATTATATTCTGTATAAAAATGGGAGGATGTTGAAATGTAAATAGATGATTCAACATGAAGAGTAGTTGCCTTCTCTTATAGCTGTAGCAAAAGTTGTACATCCATCTTTAAATCAATGTTGATATTAAATATTTTTATTTTAGTGTTACTTCAAATGTCTTACTTTTTATAAGACAAGTTTGCTTTTATTGGCATTAATGTAAGAATTAAAAAATGTATGGTAATATTATGTGTTTTATGTAGAATTGTTTGAAATTTATATTTGACTAACACCAGTGAATGGTGGTGAAACCACCTCATTGAATTCTGACTCCAGTGATTTTTTGTAGCTACAGTCATATATTTTAAATACTATAGGTATATTATTCACATACAATTAATAAATATTAGTTCAGTACCAACTTAATATAATAGTCTTTATTTTCCCGGGTCTTAATCGCGTTTTTTTTCACGGAACTAAATTTGCTGCAGGGATATTTATGAAGTAGGCTAGTCAAGATTTGAAACCATCCTAAATTTGAATGCTGTTGTAAAAAAATCGTAGACAAAATTAATATAGTTTTAAAGTTTGCGTAAGGATGAAGCAGCTGTCCGTATTGGAATTCGTTCTAAAACTTGGTCATTATTACAACCAATTAGAAATTCGCGGGCCGACAGTATAGGTCCCCCTTATCCAGATACACAGCCGCGCGGCGTATGATTCGACTTGTGGCTGCTATTCTCTAGGAAGTGGGGACGAATAGGAATAGTAATGTAGAAAACAGAATATTCCTATTGGTCCCCAGTAAGGACGGCATTTAGGACGAATGGGAATAATAGATTATTAAATTCCGTTGCTGCCCAGTCTCCCATCAGTCATCATGACCACGACGTAGGTATCTATCTTTTTCACCCCACAGGCGACAACTTAGGGCTTAGATAGACATAGGAGGTAACGAAAAATTAAGACCTGAGATAAAAGTATTATCAGGTAGTTATGAATACAAATCGTGTGATTTTTAAAGAGTGTATCATTGGGCTCTATCTATTAATCACTTTAATGTTTGATCTTGACTTTTCTTAACTTCTAAAGTGGTAGGACTAGTTCGGGCTTCAATATTTTGGACAGAGGTATCATCAAAGTTCTGGCTACTTTGGACTAGACTCAAGATACTTGAATGTTTGCTTCTTTTGAATATTAACTGAAAAAAAGAAATCGTTCAATGCCAATGTTTGGTTTGCCAATTTTATCAACGGTCGCTAAATGAAAAAGGCACCACTTTTAAGCAAACCCCTTTTCAATATGTGACACGCACGACCGACAGTAAAAGAATTGGTCTTTACTACTGGTTACGAGAGTCCGATGTCAATCGATAATCGGGAACCTAGGTATCCAACGCAAAAAACCGTTTCGAAATCAACCTAGTGGTTTTGTAAGAACATGACGTCTACCGTTAGCAGCAGCCTGGAGCGGCCCCCGCAGATTCACCAGCGCGGCGTAAGTGCCGACCCGCATCAGGATAAAAAGTAGCCTAGGTGTTAATCTAGCTAGGCTAGCATGACAGCACGAAAAACATTATGTCGAGTCGAGTCGGTTCCATCTCTTTCTCTCAAACAAGAAAAAAAGAGGGACCTATAAGTCGAATCGACAAAATGTATCTCGTGCTACCACTGCCATGCTAGCCTGACTGATCTCCGGCTATCTGCATACCTAGATTCATCGCAATCAAGTTTTTACGTGAACGTGAGGGTATAACAAACATACTCGGTTACTTACATACACGAAAACTTTTAATAGGTAAGTACCTAATACTAGCAGCGCCCCGCAGTTTCACCCGCGTACCGAAGTCCCGTGGGAATCGTAAAACCCATGTGGCTCAGCTAGTACGTACATAAAAAAATACATGATTGGTAGATAGGTACGTACTAAGTTATAAAGGTAAATATAAATTATTATTATGTATGACCTTTTGAAATCTAGGCTTATCGTAAATCCAACAGAAGAAAATAGACGCTACCACCATAGTTAAAGTTATAATTAAATATTTGGTAGAATATTTATACGCATCTACGAATGCCCCGTACCAATAACTTTGCATAATAAAATTTACCTACTAACGAAATATTTTTTACGATCTATTCAACTTGACATATATATTTTTGACGTCTCTAGCATTGGCTAAAAAATATTGTCAAATGTAATGAAATATATCGGACGGAATCAGCAAAATTTATGGACAGCAGGTCCATCTTTGCACTTTGATCAGCGCCATGTTGCGCTGTTGTCGCGCGTTTTCCATTGAAAGTGATGGTGACCGTCTCCGAAACTATTAGTTCCATGGAGTGGCTATTGTATAGTTTCATTTCAGTGGACGGAATAGTAACAGTAACGATGTAGTGGACATTTGGTCAAGCCAAAAAATAGTGTCATTTAGTCAAGCGTAGGTATAGTTACCGCAAATGAAAGTGTTATTTCGTCAAGCCGTGAAAAAGTGTCAATTGGTCAAGTCTTCGAAGAGTGTCAACTGGTCAAGTCCTTTTTTTTAATGCAACAAAAGACGATCGGAGTAGAAACAAAAGACGATCGAAACGAAAACAAAAGACGATCGAAATGGAAACAAAAGACGATCGAAACCCATAGATAAATCTATTACATACTATCTACATTACATTCTATAGATAGTGATTCTCGCAGTGCATAAATACATATTGTACATACATCCTTCTATGTACTGTGGTAGTAACCTACTAATATTATAAATTATAAAACCGGCCGCTATAATTATAAATTATAATTAAAAAGTGCGAGCCGGACTCGCGCACGAAGGGTTCCGTACCTACCATTATTTATGCAACAGATTATATGTTTTGAAAGGTAAATTGCGGTTTACGATTTAAAACGTTTTAAAAAAAACTACTTACTAGATCTCGTTCAAACCAATTTTCTTTGGAAGTTTGCTTAGTAATGTACATCATATACTTTTTATAGTTTTATCATTCCATAATTTTAGAAGTTACAGGAGGGGGGGGGGGGGGGGACACATTTTACCACTTTGGAAGTGTCTCTCGCGCAAACTATTTAGTTTACAATAAAATTATTTTAGAAACCTCAATGTCATTTTTGAAGACCTATTCATAGATATCCCACACGTATAGGTTTGATGAAAAAAATATTTTACCAAAAATTTATTGTTTTTAGGGTTCCGTACCCAAAGGGTAAAAACGGGACCCTATTACTGAGACTTCGCTGTCTGTCTGTCTGTCTGTCTGTCCGTCCGTCCGTCCGTCTGTCACCAGGCTGTATCTCATGAACCGTAATAGCTAGACGGTTGAAATTTTCACAGAAGATGTATTTCGGTTGCCGCTACAACAACAAATACTAGAAACAAAATAAAACAAATATTTAAGAGGGGCTCCCATACAACAAACGTGTTTCAAAAACTACAAGGGAATCGAGTAGGTCGTATGGAATTCAAAATGGCCGCCCTGTCTGTCAAATATACCAGTCTGGCTTGACTTACCAAAGAGTTTCTTAGAAGTTTTAGATTTTCTTTGTGCCAAAGTTTTTTTTTCTTTTTTTTGAGTGGTGTGGTCGTATGAAGGGAGTAAGGATCGAAGCTAAATATTTCACATTTTCCTATCAAATTTAAAAATTGGATGTAAATCATTTTAGGGTTCAGTACCCAAATGTCATAGTGGTACGGAACCCTTCGTGCGCGAGTGTCGCAATTGCCCGGTTTTTTTCTATTTTCGTGTAAAAATCATAATGCGGTTCACCGAATAAATCTACTTACCAAGTTTCAACAGTATAGCTCATAGAGTTTCGGAAAAAAGTGGCTGTGACATACGGACGGACGGACAGACATGACGAATCTATAAGGGTTTCGTTTTTTTGCCATTTGGCTACGGAACCCTAAAAAGCAACAACCCGTGGTTTTACCCGCATAAATCCCGATCCTCTGGGAATATCGGGATAAAAATAGCCTATGTGTTAATCCAGATCTCCAGCTACCTATTTATTTACATACCTAATTTCATCGCAATCGGTTTAGTATTTTTTGCGCGAAGGACTAACGATCATACATACTTTCACCTTATTGTATGTTTGTTAGTTGTTACTCCTTTACGCAAAAACTGAACCGATTGCCATGAAACTTGCTATCCAGATAGCTGGAGTTCTAGGTTAACATAAGCCCAGTATTCCCACGGGATCGAGACTAACGCGGGTGAAATCACAGGCGCACCTTTTATTTTACCGCGCGAGGGAATTTGCATATAGCATTATTTATTAGTTTACTCACAGCGCTCCGTGGTTTTACCCGCATAAGACCCGATCCCTCGGGAATACCGGGATAAAGACTAGACTATGTGTTATTCTAGGTTTCCAGCTGTTATATTCCCAGTTTCTTCGCAATCGGTTCAGTAGGAAACGCATAACTCTCCCCGTTTTTCCCATATAGTAGTAATTTGGCCCAAAATAAACAAGCACCCTATATTTGTAAATAAGTATTTTTATTTTATCTAATTGACAAGAACCAAAAGTATAATAATTTTTAAGTAGGTACTCATATTATTATGGATATGGATAAAGACGTTCGATTTGAACGATTTGGAGGTAAGGAGGACGATTTGATAAAACTAAAAAAATGTTACAGCTGATACTGTGTGTGTACCTATAGAGGGGCCAGCATGGAGGCATTAAAAAAACAACGGTCCAGTGCGAGTCAAACTCGCGCGTCGAGGGTTCCGTACGAATCAAATCAAATCAAAATAAAATTTATTCATTCAGAACGTATATATAAATTACATACGTACGTTTTGAAACGTCGAGATTGTACTCATGTCATACTCACCCATTAATTTTCAACTTTTTTTTAATTTTAGAAATTTTTCCTTTTTTTGCGCTACAAGCCCTTGCTTTTTTGTCAAATTTAGTGTTCCAGCTATTCTACTATTTAGGTTTTCGAGCCAAAAAATATTGGGTACTTCCAGTTGACCTACATTTGTAAATTTTGGTGAAAAGCTAGGTCTTACAGCACAAGTAAAGGGAAAAGTCGGAAAAATAAACAAGTTAAAAATAAAGGTACATTTTGGTACGCCTGTGTAAGTTTTCGCAAAAATGCAAATTTGCCTATATTTTTTTATTGTGTAGATTTAGAACCTTGATTTTTATACACTTACTAGCTGACCCGGCAAACGTTGTTTTGCCTTATAAATTATAGATAATTAAATTTTTCCTGAATTTTCTTTGCTATAAACCTCACGGAGCCCGAGACCTTTCCAACGAATGCAAAACCGTGGAAATCGGTTTGTGCGTTCTGGAGTTATAGCGTCAGGAAGGAAAACCCGACTTATTTTTATATAGTAGATAGGGATCATAGACATCAGTATATGGTATTCATTTCAACTCAATACCTCTGCCCGTTCCCAAGATAAAGGGTCTTGAGAGACAACAAAGTGATCTTATAAGGGTTCCTTTTATACCTTTTAAGGTATGGACTCCTAAAACAAGTATATGAAACCCACATTGTTTTATGATGCCTCCATGCAGGCCCCTACTACAGCCTGTAGTTCTACCTTAAATTTGTGCCCTAACATTTACAGGTTTTTTTCATTTTATACAAAAACACCATGAGTCAAGAGGAAAGTCTACCTACACTTTCTCCATACAAACATAGTCAATTGTTTTACCATGTTTAGACATTAGAGCAAATATGTTTATGCACTAAATCAACACTTCATCAGCCATAAGCATGCCCCTACATTTTTTTTTTCATATTCTCTAACTAAAGTATTTATCCAGGGAAGAAACAGTTGACTATATTTGTAAAGTTTGTATTGACAAAAGAGTGGTATACCTTCCCCTTAAAAAATTCAATTTATAGGACATAATTATTATGACTCCTCCTTTGACAATTTCTCAACTATTTTCACAATTAAATTTTGGTATTAAAGTGTCTTCAAAAATAAACATTAACATTTAAATTGCTTTCTCGTTAAACTTACACATTCTCAATATCACAAAATTAGACACAAACAATATCATGCATTATGAATATGATGAAACAAAGTTTATTACTTACAGATATTTCTAATTAGATCTTGAAAACAGTAATCTTTAATATTTACTAAGTATAATTACTCTATTTTATTTAAACTATTTTATTATGTAAGTTTGCTTAGTTAGATGTACATCATTTCAGCCATGGATGACATTTTCTTGGGTATATGGACTAAAGTTTCAAAGTAGCTTGCAAGCTCATCAATAGTAACATCACACGGGGCATTAAGAGCTTGCTGGGAACAAGAACCAGCTTGACTTTGTACCCTAGACTCTTTACGGTGTCCAGTATTATTCACATCATGTTTCCACCATTTTGATTCATTAATATTATCTTTAGGTGTCATTTCTTTGTTGGAATCACTTGATATTTTTAATTGATTACAATCTTTAACCAATGTGCAAAGATTGAGTATGTCTGCACCACATTTTTCAGGCTGCTCACTATTATGTGGACATTCTCCACTTGTGGAGCTATTTAAGTTCACTGAAGTTTTTATGATTTGCAACACTGGTTCCTTGAGGACTTTGTTCTGTTTCTTTTTAGCCTTTAGATTATTCTGCAGACTACAACAACATTTTGAGTTGGTAACACATTTTGTTCTCAATATTCGTTTACTTTGTAGATTGAATGGATTTCCATTGTTTTTACTCCTGTTTGTCATCTTTGTGGGTTCTATTTTGAGTCGCCCCATTTCTTCACGTAGAAGTGTGTCTTCTTTCGCCATTTTCTGTTATTCTAGAATCAAAACAAAGGTAAGAACAGATAAATATTTTATGTTTATTCGAATTACCAACATAGAGGCCATACCAAATCTAAACACTGAATGTGTCTGCTATGGTGTAAGTCTGCCACTCTGTTTATTTACATTGTTAATGTAACAAAACGATTTATTACGAAATATTATTTGTTGCACTAGTGCAGGAAGTTAAACATAAATTATTGACAATACCTACAAAACTCAAACTAAGCTAGTAGGTTCATTTCTGCTGTTAAAGACTGAGATGAAACGTGATGCAAAATTGTGTTACTAACTATCATCATACGCAATACAAGGTGAGTGGAATATTGCAGCAAGTTTGTAGAATGAATCTCACATCATGAAGGTTAGTACATAGTACATGCGAATATATTACCATTTGTCCAGAATGCATCAACAAAGCCAAAGGGCAATCAGCATCTATAATGCAAAAATCACATCACAATGAATCAGAGTTTACAAAGTTTCGGTTTTGACCAAAGTTCCAGAAATCACAAGCACAACAAAACGAACGTTCGCGTCATGTTCACGTCATGGCTGTCAAATATATTTTTTTTTTCATTGAAAAAACCTTTTGTTGTCACTGTCATGTTATCTATAAACTGTCAAAGTCACTGTCAGCAGTCAATGGTTGGTTTGGTCATTTTGGCTGCGGAGTGCGCTGCGGAGGGCCGATTTGTTATAGTGAAGTAATAGCGGTATTGATTTTGTGCTAATTGAATTGATAATGGAACCAAATCCAGTGATTATTGCGGCCACGGCTAGACAAACAGCATCGGTAAGTCGCTTTAAATATAATCAATAGTACAGTTCTTATCTACATCAAATCCTCTACAAAATAAGCTGGTTACTATAGAATTTAATCTTGTTAATGTTTTTCAGTTAATATTTCTTCACGGTCTCGGAGACACTGGGTAAGTAGGATTAGATATTTTTGATACACTTAAAATCTGACCCATAAACTATTTTGTACGTGTTTTGCAGACATGGTTGGGCTAGTACCATCGCTGCTATTAGGGGCCCTCACGTTAAAGTGATATGCCCTACAGCTTCTACAATACCGGTGACTCTTAACGCTGGATTCCGTATGCCGTCCTGGTTTGACCTAAGAACCTTGGATGCTACAGCACCGGAAGATGATGAAGGAATTGTGAGAGCTACTAGTCTAGTTCATGAATTGATTAATGATGAAGTTAAGGTAAGTTTTGCACTACAATATCATGATGATGATAGGTCCTAAACTTATAACAATAGAGAAGAGATGGATAAGGCATCTGTCATGGAATTTGTTTTATAATGTAATAATGAACTAATTAACTAAATTACTGTCATTAAATGAATATGATATTCTTTTTTGCCTGTGATAATCTGATAATATATTGCTATGAAAATAATTTATGTAGGCACCTACCTACTTTATATAATCATAAATTTTCCTGTGGTTTAGAAGCAGATCAGAAAGGGTTATTAAAAATAAAAAAAAAACAAAAAATATTTTGAATAGGCACATAGTACAAAGATACCTAAGTACTACAAAAAATAAAATTGTACAGAAAAAAAACATATAATTTGGATTAAAATTTATTTTAACAGTCTGTCTGTCTGCCAATCACTTGAGGTGGCAATGTATCAGTGGCAGACACTTAGTGAATTTACTTTCTTTCAGCAGAATGGAATACCTGCTAACAGAATATTATTGGGAGGATTCTCTCAAGGTGGAGCATTGGCACTACATTCAGCCCTGCTTTACCCCCAGCCGCTCGCCGGTGTGATGTCATTGTCTTGTTGGCTACCACGGCACTCACAGTTCCCTGATGCCATCAAAGCTCCTTTGGATTTGCCTGTATGTATTCAACTAAACAAAAAGTTTTTTTTTTAAATGTAGGTAGTAAGATTTTTTATAATCATAGTGATATAACTATTCTTAATCATGATAAACATCCTGCGGCATGTGAATATGTGCTTTATTTTTCAATCATCCTTACTAACCTTCATGTTTGATTCCCTATGCCTACTAAGCTACGAAGTCAATGACTGTTTGTTTTTAAGGTCACATTACAATACTTACATCAAATTTATTTAAATTGAAGGTTTTGGATTATGTATTAATTTAATAAACATTTACATAATTAAAGTATTACCATATTAAATGTGTGATTGTTAGACCTTATTTGAAATGACTCTTGTTTCGTGTCATAAGTATTATGCATACACAGACTACCAGAAACCGCATTATGATTGATGATGATACTTACTGAAAATAACTAAAATTGTGTATTTATTTAACAAAACTCGAGTTCAATGAAATATGAAACACACATTTATTTATTTATAAATAGAGAGATTAATTAATTCGATAAAAATTGATCTATACTTAATTCCGCCATGTTATCCTATCCTCCTTCCTACTAATATTATAAACGCGAAAGTTTGTATGTATGTAAATATGTGACTTTGTTACTCTTTCACGCAAAAACTACTGAACCGTTTGTGATGAAACTTGGAGTATAGATAGTTTGAGACCTGGAATAACACATAGGTTAGTTTTATCCCGATATTCCCGCGGGATCGGGACTTACGCGGGTGAAACTGCGGGGCGCAGCTAGTACATTGTAAACCAGCTAGAATAAGGTTTACTGCTTATTTGAGTTTTAAATCAGTTAATCAAATTCTGTTCTACAGATCTTCCAAGCTCATGGTGACTGTGATCCAGTTGTGCCTTTCAAGTGGGGCCAAATGACAGCTTCTTTCCTGAAGACTTTCATGAAGAACATAGTGTTTACAACATACCAGGGCCTGTCACATAGCTCCTCAGAAGCCGAGCTCAAGGACATGCGAGCTTTCATTGAAAGAACCCTACCTGCTGTTAAATGAGCTTCATGGCTTAGAATCATTCCTGGAGGTGCGTTTATGTGAGCAATATGGTTGCAATTGTGATAGTCTAATGAGACATGACGTTTTACATTCTTTTAATTCTGTGAGATTCCTTTCTTATTTCCAACAATAGCAAAGCAAGTTGTTCATATAAATGCCCCTTAGGTAGAAAAATATTCATTTCTTGACTACATAAATAAGTACATACTCACACAACTTTTGTTGATCAAAAATGAAATGCACTCATCTGAAGAATGGAAAAAGGTAGATTTTATTTATATAATTCTGTATTACTTTTAAGTTAGTAGCTACCAATGTTAAATGATATGAAATGAAAAGTACATATTTCTTATTGTGGCATACAGACCTACAAGTCTTCCTGAATGATCCTTAGATAGCTACCTAATAGATTTAATAGATTGTATACAGCCAACAGAATATTTTTCATAATTTTATTAGTAGTGCTAAGTTTAGTGAAATACTATTATTTCTACTACTAACACCAAGAAATTACGTACCTAACTAAAATTAAGTTAAATATCTACTTACATAATAAATTCATCATTAAATTTTTTAATTAATAGCACAAGTTTTATTTTATATCTTTATCTATAAAATGCTTTGTCCTGACTGGCTGACTGACTGACTGATCAACGCACAGCCTAAACCGCTGATAGTAGAGAGCTGAAATTTGGAGAGTGTGTTCTTTATGTCATGTAGGCATCCTTTAAGAATTTTTGATAATTCCCGCGGGTTCGGGATTTATGCGGGTAAAACCGCGGGCCACAGCTAGTCTATAAATAAAAATAAATCTCTGAATGTGTTGCTAAGCGCAAATCCCGAGGGCGGTTGAACTGATTTCGTTAGTTCTTTTTTTGTCGTATTTGCTATTGTCAGGAGTCTAGTCTATTAATTAAAAAATAGACATTTCTCTCGATTTACCACACATTGTTTGTTTCCAGGATTTGATCTTTATCAGCAACACTATCGATCGGTACAATAATAAAGGATGTTTATTTTTTTGCAAAAATACAAGGTTCCTGGCTAGGGTACTGAATTCGACGGTTAGACCGATTTCGCTAATTCTTTTTTTGTTATATTTACTATCATCAGGAGAAGGTTCATATGACAGAAAATATGCTGAACCGATTTTGATGAGGTATAGAGACACTTACCACAAAGTCGTGTTATTTTTTTATATCTAATGAGCAGAACAACGTCACTCGGGTCATATTATCTATTATAGTTATTAAATACAAGACAAGTCAAGCTCAACTCAACATAGCCCGCAGTCATAGTTGTGGGTGGTCACAGTCCGATGGCTATGACCACCCACAATTTGGATGATAGCTGGTTTGATTACCCTCTTTTGAGAAGCGTACCATAAAATAATGCGGTTTTTATTTGAAACGAACTGCGTCCCGCGGTTTCACCCGCGTAAGTTTCAATGCCCCGCGTATATCGGGATCAAAAGTAGCGCATGTTAGCCATCCTCCACCAATAGCTTTCTATTATGGTGAAAGAATTTCTGAAATCGGTCCAGTAGTTTCGGAGAGGTGTTTTCGTAAAATCTAGTTAGAATGCGTGTTAATTTCGGGGGAATATTAATCAACTTAATTTCGTGAAAGTGTAATGAAAACCAGTGGAAAACATGAAAAGCAAAGACGCGTTGTTTATAAACCTCGTGAAAAAGTCATTGTAAATAGCCGCCTTTATTAAAATGATTTCCTCGAAATATTAAAAAATTCTTGACACTGGCTTCTTTTCAAACGGCCATAATCAGTTTCTATCCGAAAAAAGTGAAAAACTGACGATTATTTTTGACAATTATTCTAACCTCGAAATCAATGTCGTGGGATTCTCTTTGTTTGCATTATTATTTTATTTTGTTTAATTAAATAAACCTCACTTTAAAAATTGGAAAAACCTAATTAAATCTATTGGATTTTTGAAAGAAATGAACCCTGATGAGATTCCTATGAAGAAACGTCGCGTACGTAACAAAAATGATACCACTGAAAATTCAGGTTAGAACTGTAATTTATTATTTATTTACCTATTTTATTGGGCGATTGATTAAACGTACGGTACTTTCCCCCATTTTCAGTCTCAGTGAGATTTTTATGGTGTTCTGACATCAAAATAAGTAAGTATGTACATACAAGGTTTTTTTGTTATTTCTAATTCGCGAATTTGTAACTATTTTAGAACACTATTTGCGTAGCAGCTTTGCTTACTCAGTCAACTGCGAGACTAAAAATAACCCATCGATTATTATGACTTATATATACATATACATCTCCCTTATACCTACTTTCAGATAACAAAAATGACAAGACTGAAGACTTGGTGTCCTTAATTAAACAACAAAAACAACAGCCAAAGTTTCGTTTGAAGAAAGTGGGTCAAACGGCAGCTTTAGACACAGCTGAAAACGAACGAGTACCTCTTGTGCTTACAGATATCCAACATTTACTGTTACATTCACTCATGGGAAGCCTCAACTTATCAGAAACACCACGATGGTATGTACTGGATAAAGGTAATAAAATCACTCACACTTGTTGCTTAGTTTTAGAAGGAGTTTCTATTCATCACTGGATAGAATATGCACCTGAATTTCATAATACTAAACAAATATTCAAAGATTATGTTGAGATTTTAACACCATCTGTGTATGGAGGTTCATTAGTCCAAGAGCTAGCATTAGTTCCTTTATCAGAAGCAGATAAAGAAATTATTATTCAGAAATATGGCAGTATGAATCTGGCACTTGAAGCAAGGAAAGATTTGATGGTGATGATGAGGGCAGTATTTCCGATAAGTAATGAAGGAACAGACTGTATCCAAGCTCCAGCTGAAGACAATTTTCCTAGAACACAACTGATCATGTCTGCTTGGCAGCTTATTGAGGAAGGTTACCCATTGCCACTCAAAGGAAAGTTAGAAAAGGCTTACTCTGATTATGTTATGACAAAAGATGAATATAGACCAGTATCTCCTAAATCTCCTTTATTTGCAATTGATTGTGAAATGTGTATGACAAATGCAGGTTCAGAACTAACACATATTTCTATAGTAAATGAGAAACACGAAGTTGTATATGAATCCTATGTAAAACCATTTAATCAAATTACAGATTATTTGACAAGATTTTCAGGAGTTACAAAGAAATGTCTAGAAAATGTGACTAAAAGATTGGAAGATGTTCAAAATGATATTAGGGATCAGCTGCCTTCAGATGCCATATTTGTTGGTCAATCATTAAACTTAGACCTACATGCACTAAAAATGATGCACCCATACATTATAGATACAAGTTTAATATATAATTTCACTGGAGAAAGGACTAGAAAGCCCAAACTCAAAACTTTAGCCAGAGAATTCTTAAAACAAAATATACAAATGGGTAAAAATGGTCACAGCCCTGTGGAGGATTCACTTGCATCGTTGAAGCTAGTACAGTTAAAATTAGGGAAATATATGGAATTTGGGGATGCGGTTCATGAAAATAGGAAAAAATATAAGGAAAATTACTGTAAAGCAACACAAGACTATGCCTTGTCTATATTTAATCATATGATTGAGCAAAAGAAGACTTCATTAGTAGTTGGATGTGATGATATCACTGGTGATTACCACACATATTTGTCACAAGCTAAGGAGAATGTATCCAATCAGTTAAAGAGAGGTAAACCCAAACGGTTGAAGTTAAACACCGTGGATAGCCAAGAGGAAGCAATTTCATCACTAACACAAGCTGTTAGTGACTACCATTTTACCATGGCACATTTAAAGTTAGAATTAACAGAAGATAACAATAAAGAAAAGTTTGCAACAGTTAATAGATGGATAGAGTTTGTCTGGAAAAACATTCCTAAGTCTTGTTTGTTTGTGGTTGTCTTAGGAGGTGCGGCCAAAGACAATGGATTAGCTATGGTTCAAATTAAGAACTGTTGACATTTTCTGTATGTGAGTAATACCTACTTTATGTTAAGATTAGTTTCATTTTGATTTTATTCTTAAGAGGATAGTCTCCATTCTCTTTTTCCATACAAACATAGTTTAAATTTTCCTCCCTGGATAAAGACATTAGAGCAAATATGTTTATGCCATACAACCTATATCTGTCATGACAATGCATCTACCTTTTTATTTTTTTTAATTAAAATAATAATAAAAAATAATAAAATTAAAAAAATAAAAAGGTAGATGCATAGTCATGAGTCATGACAGATATAAGTTTTATGGCATAAACATATTTGCTCTAATGTTTATCCAGGGAGGAAAATTAAACTACGTTTGTATAGAGAAAGAGAATGGACACTATCCTCTTAGGGTGTTTCCTCCACTGGAATGACCAGTGTTTTGAAAAAATGCTTCCCAAGATTTTGCACTCAACAGGTCTTGAACCTATTCTATCCAAGGTTGCAGGTTCAAGTTCTGTCAGGTGCAAAATATTGGAACACATTTTTCAAAAAAACTGATCAGTTTTATGTATTAGGTTTACCCTAAATAAAATCAATTGTATGAACCAGATTGTATTTTAAGTGTGAAACATAACGAATTTAATAGTTGCCTTTCAAAATCCCGCATCACCGTTGCAGTAGGTGGTGGTTACTGTAGTACCTACCTATAGGTACATATAATAACAAAACATCATATAAAGTCTGACAAATAGAAAAATATTTATTGCACAAAATAACAACATTGATTGACACAAGAAACCTTAACACTATTAGGACAGTGTATCTATACTAATATTATAAATGTGAAAGTAACTCTGTCTGTCTGTCTGTTACGCTTTCACGCCTAAACCGCTGAACCGATATTGATGAATTTTGGTATAGAGATAAATAGGACCTTGGAGAAGGACATAGGCTACGTTTGATCCCGTAAATCCCGCGGGATCGAGACTTACGCGGGTGAAACCGCGGGTGCAGCTAGTGTACAATAAATCTTAGCCTATATTTAATTTAATTATATTTTACAAGTTTTGCATCAAGTGCTTACAGGAAAAATATGAAAAATCACGAAAGCTTTTAATATTTTCACAATGATTTCAAACGAAAAGGACCTTATACAAAAAAAAACATTGATAAAAATGGTACTAACATATAATAAGGTATCATTTTTATGAACTTACTAGCTGACCCGGCAAACGTTGTTTTGCCTTATAAATTATAGATAGTAGCCGATTCTCAGACCTACTGAATACGTATACAAAATCTCATAAAAATCGGTCAAGCCGTTTCGGAGGAGTACGGTAACTAACACTGACATGGAAATTTTATATATTAGATTATAAGGCATGGAAAATTCAGCGAAATTATTACATAATAAGTTCAGTAAGCTGCTAAGTAGATCCATTGGTATGTAGTTATGGGTTTTGCATTAGGATAGGTCGTTCTGAATACTCATAATGCATTCAGCTAAAACAATCATTAAGCTATAGTACACAATTTTTTGTCATAAATTACTGTTTTCTAACAACAAATCACCTAATAATAAGCCTAAAAGAATAAAACAAGTAAATAATATGCACACATAGAAAAGGGACTCACAAAAAATAAATATTGCACGGCGCGGCGTTACATACAGCGAGCGCACCTAGCCCCAAACTAAGCACTAGGCTTGTGCTATGGACAACGTATATACTACATATTATACTTTGTAAATACATAAATATAATACATAGAAAACACCCGGACCAGAAACAAATATTATTTTTAAGCAAAAATACTTCACCCGGCGGAAATCGAACCCGCAACCTTCTGCATTGCAATCGGGCTTTCGCCTGACGCGCCACAGAGGCATACACAGAGTAGGTGGAAAATTATTTAGTTAGAGAATAAATCTGTCCGGTTATTGGATCTACAGCTAACGAGGGCGGCAGTTCCGCCACAATATCTGCCAATGCTTCCCATCGAGTTGCGCGGCTAAATTCCGGGCTCATATCCTCAGAGTCTACCCTGTAAGCAAACATAGAAAAATGTAACCAAACATTTACTAATTTTATTAGTAGGTAGTATAAAGGGACATTAAAGCAAACAATGTCCCATCTGCTGGCATGACCTTCGCGTTCATCCTCCAGCACAATGTGAGATCTTCGGGACGCAACAGACAATGCTGCAGAGGTTGCCTCCCTCACACTGATACAATATTTAAGTTCCTCAGGGATGCGGAATTTTCTCTAAATGAACATAATATTTGAAGGTTTAAGAAGTTATGATGGTGTATGACTTTTCATGAAAAATAGCGTTTTACAAACAAGTGAATTTTCAAACGACTCCCAAAATCGCACGATAAGGTTGAAATTTGAAAATATCTATGACAATACAATAATAAGAACCATTGGACTGATGAGACAAATCTAACGATATCTTAGTTAAAGAAATCCATTAATTGGTTTTGAAGATATGAGGGGAAAAACAATATTACAAACATACAAAACTAGCAGTGCCCCGCGGTTTCACCCGCGTAAGTCCCGTTCCCGTAGGAATTCCCGTCACCATCACTATCAATAGTAAACAGCGCAACATGGCGCAGATCAAATAGGCACAGAATTCAGTGCGCTATCCCCTGTACCGTGTGGGTCATTGGTTGCAACATACTTACATTTTTAATATCGCGATATTTTTTTAATGAAATTTCCGAATTGAATCATTCAAAAGGTTCTAGAAAGGTATTGAATTCGTCTTGAATATGAAGTAATTTATTTTGATAAGGATTAATACCAAGGTACAAAATAAAAGGTTATTAAAGCGACGGCTTTTTAATTATTAAAAAAATTTAACAAAAACACTTATTGTGAGATGACTACAATAGTTAGACATATGGTGTTGCGATGTTTTTTGTAGACAATCACATGTTCTACAAAGTTGTGGTACATAGTTTTGTTCTCTATCCAATAGTTTTCGCAGCGCACGCGATGTAAAAAAATTTCGGGTAATTTTTTTTACACCTTGTGTGACATTATTGGACTTTTAGTAAGGATCCCTATTTTTTTTTTGAAAATATAATAATCAATAAATGGACTATCCAACACTGAAAGAATTTTTGAAATCGGACCAGTGGTTCCTGAGATTAGCTGGTTCAAACAAACAAACAATCACTTTATAATATTAGTATAGATAGACGCGAAAAACATAACCCTTTCCTTGCCATTCGTGTAAATTTAGTTAGATACCTACCTACCTACTCGCGCCGCGTATCGACACTTGAGAGTACGTTTAAAATGTTGTAAAAGAGCTCGTTTTGCTATGGAGACCACGTAAACAGACTTACGATTCATTTTCGACGTCATTGTCCTTAACGTCAGTGACGTCAGCAGATTCTTCACAAGTAGGTTGCGCTGGTGTCTCTTGCTCTACTTCTGTGTTACTAATATTAATACTTTCCTCCGGAGGACTACTTTCACTCGGAGCTGGTGTATCTGTAGCCATTTGGCCCGTATCATCGGTATCCGTATCAGTATAATGAATAATTTCGACAACTTTTTCTACAACCTCTTCTAATTTAAACAGTTTTTCCTCGTTTCCAGTGTCTTCAGGGATCTCAATTTTATCCTCTAAGTCCTCTAATTCAGTCTGATCCGAAATTTGGTCTTGAGGATCTGAAAATGTATTTCGTGAATTAATAACATTGTTTATTAATTTACTACCATAGTGCAATGCACTCATTCTTGATTCTGATCTTGTCTACCGTGACGATGACATGACCTCGTCTGATGTTTTCATATCAACGTTCTCATAAATTATTATTTAAGGGTTTGAGTTGCGCAATCGCCAAGATTTAACTAGTACGGTCAGCTTCAAAATTGGTTCAGTTCAGCAAAAACTTACGTATGAAAACGCTATGAACTTATTAACTTCTTCTCTAACGACTATTCTAGTTAGAGTCAGATTGAACCACAGCAGTGGAACTTAGACCACTGACTTAGAACGTTAACTGCAATATTTTACATTAGGTACTGAAATTAGGACGGCAAATATTGTAGGAAAATCGTACACGAAGACGAATACTTTCATAGTCTATTCAAGTATATGTACTTACCTATCACAACCTAATATGCACGCTTAAGGGCCCTATACTGAAAAACTGAAAATCCATGTCGGGCGCATCGAAAATTGTTGATTATTTCATCACGGAATGTCGTAGAACTTTTTTTTGTGTACAGATTGTAGGCAACATTGTTTCCGTTTAGTGCAGTTTCCATACAAATATGTCGAAACGTATTGAAGCCTATCGACATTTTAGCCAAATCAGACATTTTTTGTCTAAAATTTGGATAGGCTTTGCACCAATAGGAGGTTCTTGTCTTAAAACTACACCAAAATGTAGGAAACAATGTCACCTACAATCTGTGCACAAAAAAAAGTTCTACGACATTCCGTCATGAAATAATCAACAAATTTCGATGAGCCCGACAGGGATTTTCAGTTTCAAGGTCGTTGGCGTTGATACTCCTCTTAACCTTTTACCTCCACTCCACAGGTTACCCGGAAGAAATCTCTTTTAGCGATCTCCCATTACTGCAACATTATATTTCTAATCTTAAGTACGTGGGTACTGTTACCATTTCCATACAAACATAATACTAAGATAGAATTATGAAAAATTTAGTTTTCTACCTTAATATCGGTATTATTCGGTTTAAGATTTTATTTTTATAGAGCCCCCACCACAAGGTTTTCCAAAATATTCATTCGAAATGAAATAAAACGGAGCTACATTTCGTTCATTTTTCCAGCGTAAATTACTAGTTTACATCTCATTTGTTTTATATTATTCCCAATAAAAAGTCATTTACGCTGTAAAAATAAACGAAATGTATCTCCGTTTTATTTCATTTCGAATGAATATTTTGGAAAACCTTGTGGTGGGGGCCCTGTAAAAGTAAAATCTTAATCCGAATAATACCGATATTATGGTAGAAAACTGAATTTTTCATAATTCTATTTTGGTATAATGTTTGTATGGAAATGGTAACAGTACCCACCTTCTTAACTTGTTGTATTGTAACAACCCACAGACCTAGAATTCTTTTTCGCGTGTAACAACCCGTAGGTATGTATGTAGGTACCATCGTACTTTGAGTTGTGCAAATAAAGCGCTCATCTATTTTATGTTAGTTTCTAGGCAGTTCAGTCGGAATGTGCAGGCAGGTTATGTATAGCATACCTAACCTGCTATAGTAAAGTAATCGTAGCTACATATGCACCGGTGATCGTTGTTTCATGTTTAGAAAACCTTGAGGTATGTTACCTGTTGTCTGCTAACTTCCACGCGTGTAGTTTACTTACTTATATCTAACCTTTTAACGGAACCAAGTGCTTTTAGTGAGTGCTTTAGTATCTACCTTTATAGAACCTACCTAGTATCTACCCTTGGATTAATAAACATAGTAGGTACCTAGCTTTTTGTGCTAACAAAAATCATACTTGCATCGCATAGGTAGGTACTTTTGTCTAATTAAAATCACAAATAATTAGAATAGGTTAGTTAGATACTAGTAGAACCGATTTTTGTTTGTGTTCTCTATAAGTAGGTAATTAGTTGACTGGGGTTGTGTAATTGGTGTTTAGGTACTGCTTGAATTCGAATGTCATCTGTCGCCTGAAAAGCCTATTATGTACCTAAATTAATTTCATCGGGCAGAAGATATTCGAAATGAAGCAGTAACTCCTTGTTATTGTCAGGACTCGGGACACTCGCATAAGTTACGACCCCGTGGAATTTTTAACACCCTCAAAATTCCTTGGCCTAGGACCAGCGGCAGCGGTTCAAAACGAGCGCACTTTGGATATGTTTTCGTCCGAATTTCATTGCGCTAACGTACGGAGACGTACGAACAATCCTATTCTTCCAAATACTACGAAAGCCCGCAAACTGCATACGAAGTAGTCGTACATATACTGATTCGTATGCAGTCTGCGCGCTTCCGTAGTACTTGGAAGATTACGGGATTGCTCGTAAGTTAGCGCACGGATGACTTAGTTCAGACGAAAACGTACCATAGTGCGGCCTTAGGCTGTTTGTCCATAGGTAATTTAGGTTTATAGTTCAGTCAATCAGTCCGGACTTTGAATTTAATAAAACAGCATACCTACAACATTTTTAGACTACCTACTCCGCCGTTATTGTGCGTGTTCCTTAAAACACGCTCAACTAATTTTAACACGACAATTTTACGAGTAAATTGTACACACTTGCATTTTGGTAATACTCTGGTTGGTTTTATTGAGTTCTTAAATGTTCTAAATTACTGCTTTTGAAAAAATGCTTTCAAAAACTTTAGTACCCGGTTTAGTACACAACTTTAGTTCCTAAGTGTGGATTAATACCTACTAAGAAATAATGTTTACATGTTCTAAATTAGTTTATATTTTTGAAAATTTCTAAGTAGGTTTTTCATAATGCACAACTTAAAAATAGAAAAGAAACCTTCTAATCATTCAGCTTTCGGATGAAAAAGTTGCCGTCCAAACCGCATTTCAGAGATAGGACAAAACCACACAGATCCACACATTGTTTTCGACCCTTTAAACCAAGTCTACTCACCATTTTGAATCTCTAAACTAGCCGTAGATTTGTTATTGTTTATAATGGTTTCTACTAAAAGATCACACGAAGGAAGCACTGCTGTTTCAACATCATCATTTATTTCATCTGTAGCTGCATCGGTCTTAGATGCGACATCCTCTGTGGCTTCTTCTATAAATTGCATTTTCGCTGAAAATACATTTAGTATTTAAATAACCTAACTCCTAAAATACTTCGACGATCCTTGTCTCGCTACAAGTGCAATATTACCATATTTTCCAAATACAAGTAGTCGTGCACACCTGACATTTGCCTTGAATTTCAAAGCTTTCCTTCAGATTAAAACACGCCTTGCGAGTTATTCATTTTAATTGCGAATACCGCGGTTCGCGAAGCGTATGCTAATTTTACTGAGTAATTTATACTTACTTTCATGGGATTCGTAATTTTAAGGGATTTGACCGACCTGCAGGGTTCCCGTTTGCTGAGAATGTGCTGGGAGCGCTGCTCGTGCAACCCATGACGTTGAGATGAGATACAAGAACCGCCTCACCGATGAGCGGCAAAATATAAGTTCGAAATCCGTTAGGTAGGAGACGTGCGCAAGGCGCGGGCGAGGCGCTGACCACCTCGCCTCGCCAGCACAGCTCGACTGCCCGCCACACCATCGCCACTCACTCCGCTACCCCGAGATCGTATCGTAACTGCCTATTATGGAGGAGGGTGCCCACTAAACTGACCTCGCGCCCCCTTCAGTTTTTTACAATTAAACCGACGACGTAGCACATTCTTTCACTTTGACGCGCAAGTGTTTTATAAAAAGACTGACTTCCTTCTACTTCAGAATTAGCTTACAACACACGCAAATCCGTTTTAGCATAAAATCCAACATAACTACTTGTAGTTACCTACATTACTTATGGTAATGAAAGTAAAGCCCAGTGCTCACTCTTGCTACCTAGATCCATAAATATAATTTTAGTCTAGTTTTTTGTTGATTGCTCTTAAATGTCCAGCATACATCGGTTCGTAATACTCGTACATATACCATTGTGTAGAAAGTAAAAATTAAATTTAGTTCCTAGCAGTTTTTGCTTTACGTACCTAAGTACTTCCCAAAAGTCGAAGTCAAAAGAAAATTAGGTAGGTAATTACATTATAAACTAGTAGTAACTCTATCCATCATAACGTCTTGATATACTCAAATCCTAATGGAATACAGCTACTAGGTACAGCATATCGGTTGGTCGGGTTAATAAATCTTTGAACTAAATATACAATAACGGGCAGCAATAAATTTATGTCCACACAATTAATAACGGAGTAGGGCGGACGGGGTAACCAACAAAAGGCTTTTGTTTTACAATTCACGCAACGGGTTAGATCCACCACTGCCACCTCAGCTCCGTCTGTTATTAAATTACAAATTGGCGGTTTGACGACCTCGGTAATGTATTTGGTGAATAAGGCAAACAAATAACGAATTGCAAAATCTAGACCTGCGTATTAGTTTGGACCTACCAGATTTCATAAAAAAAATACCTCAGCGTCAATGTTAATTGAAACTTACCTATTATAAACACACTTAGCCTTATTAACAAACGTGGAGTAATTTTACCACTTTTTGTTATTGTCTGTAAACTTTGTAAGTTCTTGTCACAGGAAAAAAAAGAAAAATCATGTTCTCACTACTCCCACCTTACTCCACGTTTATTAATGAGGCTAACTGAGAGTAGGCATTTTGTTATTCTACTTACCTTACTGTTTTCACACTGTTTCTGGGTTTTTTTTTACTCATGCATGACATGACCATTTTACTGGGCAAATGCGCACGTACTATAGGTACGTGCGCATTTGCCCCTACTCACTGTGGGGTTTAATACCTCGAATGCAGCGAGTAGGAAATGTCCTGACAGCATTAATATTAGCAGGATCGTACGAATTAGTAACGTAGGTATGTTCGGATCCTATGGAAACCCTTGGCGTTTCCAACTTTTAAAAAGTCGAAGTGTCTATGAACAATAACAGTAGCATTTCTTTCTCCAATCTATACTAATATTATAAAGAGGTAACGTTGGTAACATGTATGTATGTATATTGGGGGTAATCTCCGAAACTACTGGACCGATTTCAAAATTCTTTCACCATTAGAAAGCTACATTCACCCTGAGTAACATAGGCTACTTTTGATCCCGATATTCCCACGGGATCGGGACTTACGCGGGTGAAACCGCGGGAATCTGCTAGTGATTCATAATAATGGTTCAGCAATAATGGTACTTCTACTTACCACTATCACAGACCTTGTATGATCGGTGATCGGTGACCACTATAGAGTAATTTTCGTGTTTATTTATTCTGCATAGGGAGAATAGGGGTAGGTACCTACCTATTCAAAAAGCTCTATTAAACGTGATGATAACCTATGTTAGATTTAAACTCCGTGTTTTCGTTTTAATCGCTTTTGGCAGATTTACTATAAATATTTAAAAGGAAAAATACATGTTCAAAAAAATATTTCATGTCATTTTCCCTTTAAAATATTTCTAGTAAGTTAAACTTGACATGTTCGTTTAGTGGGTACTTATACCTAGTATATCCAATGTAGGGGCAAGTGTTGTACCTATGGACGCTTGTACCTGTGGACACAATCGATTCCTACTAAACGAATAATCCTTACATTTTAATTTGAGGACGACTGTAAAGCTTTGTCTATAGATGACAATTTTAACGTGTCGCCATCGTTGTTTTCTGTGTAATGTGCCGGCTAAGAAAGTTATTTGCGCCAAAAAGTAAATAATTTTGCAAAAATTAAATGACTTTTACTGTGAAAATACTTACGATATCGGTTTGATTGTATTTACGATATTGTTTATTGCTTTGGTAGTGTTTTTTTCATGTCTGTAAGTCTGTTTTAACCTTAAAGCTGTTTTACTTTTTATGTCTGAATTTGTACCTGTGGAGAAAAATATGTGTGTACCTATGAACTATCCACTGGTACAACTGTCATAAATATTTACTTAAAACTCATCCAATTCCTCTGCTAGATAAAATAACCTTTCTTAACCTGGTCCTTCCAATGCACCTTGGAATGAAAGCACTCAGCAATCTGGCTAAATAATCTTAAAATAATTGAACAAGAGAAGTGGTTGTTTATTAACCATAATTACCATATTTGTTGTGTTTCAAAGTCACACATAGACTGTTTGAAGTATTGATATTTTATTGTTTAATGTTTAATTAATGTAAACCGTCCCTAGAAAGAACACCGTCAACAGGTACAATCAAACTGTCCATAGGTACGATCGTTTGTTGTACCTGTGGACAAAAATGATGTTTTAAAAAAAAGCTGATTATTTTAGTAACTATAAGTGATTTTGAAACAAGAATTTTAGTTTAAGTAAGGTAAATTATCCCTTAAGACATGTGATAAAATTACAAATAAAAAAAGTTTACTCAATTTAAGTAAAAATAAAGATTTGTTTCAAATTCTAGAAAGTGTCCACATGTTCCGCACTTGACCCTACCTATAGGTATCTAATGTAATGTAATTTACCTATGTATACATATAGCGTAGCGAATGGCAACCAACCTCGGGTCGCTCGCTCGTCTGTTATCGTTTTTATACACGTTTCATGACCAACCCCCTAGGCAAGCCGGGCAGTCTCGTTTTAAAAATAGTATCTCTTAAGTATATATTTAATTTGAATAACAAACACATTTTAGCGTATAAGTAATTAAGTAAGCTCTCGAAATTACCTATTCGCTCGTGGCCTAGCTTTAATTTATGTATCTAAGCACAGTTTATAGGAAGGCACTTAAGTAGGTAGTTGCATGAAAATTGTGGAAGAAAATTAATTTAAACCTGCTTATTTACCAAGTTCATATATGTTGTCTAATTACTTTATGTGCAATTATTCCAAGAATAGCCTGGTGTGCGCTGCGTTCCAAAGAGGTTCCGGAAACTTATATTAAAACCATCAGAGACATGTACCGTAACTCTGATTCACGTAGGTAATACTGGACGTACTGACCGTAATCATCCGATACTTTACTTGCAATACCACAGATCCCACAACTGTCTGCGTAGCCGGTCATATGGCTACGCACTAAGCAGACTGGACCAGTTTAAGCTGCGTTGCGATGTCAAGTCTCATTTCGGCGGGTTATATTAGACCAAGTAGCAGTGAGGTCTGGCCACTACTTGAACGACACAAGCTGGAGCTGAGTATCACGGAGATGAAGATGCTGCGGTAGATTTGTGAAGTGATGAGAAAAGATTGTGTCAGGAACTCGAATACCAGGAGCAGCCGTCATGCCGGCCACAGCAAAATGGGAAATGTTAGAAATGTTAGCTTGAGGTGGTGATATCCGAGCAAATGGGCTCACTACACGGGATGCAACTAATCATGTGAAGTGGAGACGTAACAGGAAAGCAGGGCTATCGAGAAGGATGCAACCGGGAACGTGTCTCGAATGATAATAATTATTTCAAGTATAGTTATAAATATTGTTTATTTCGTGGTTTAATCATCTATCTAACCAGCCAGACGGTGAAGGCGTGGTCAAAGGTGCAACAGTAATTTGAAAAGGTTCACGCTGTTGCTTGACTTTGTTACTTGTTTGTCATGGTAATGAGTACGAGTAGATATGTGTGTGATATTGCTGGTCGGGGCGGGGAGAGCCCGAAGATTCTTCTAACCAAAGGTAACTTACCTACTTACCAGACAACGATAAAAAAAAAATACGTGCTAGAGTAGATCTGGACCTAAAGTTAAAAACCATCTTCGCATAATGTCCCCAAGCATAATAATAAAATAATATGTTTGGAAACGGGAAAGAAAAGTCAATCAAAATAGTATATAAGAAAAAAAAATGAAAGTCCGTGGTGGAAGTTGTCAAAATATTAACGGATAAATGGCGCTGACCTCCTACAACAAAAATAACAGCTACCCTATTATTACGAGTGCGTGGCCTCTCTTATCAAAACAGTGACTGAGAATAGATTTCATTTATGGATCCATGTTAATTTTACCATTTTATCAGCTAACGGAACGGGCGCCTTGACATGAAAATTGCTTCCGATTTCTGTACCTATCATCGATTTTAAGACTACGCACAAAATGATGGATAATATTTAGGCCCACGGTAGGCCTAACCTACTAATCTCTAAAAAACGTGTTTATATGTCGTAGCAAGATATTAAAATCCAGAGAGATTTCGTGGACTGCATAGACATATCTTGGATTTTTTTCTTGTGCTTTCGCGGTGTTGGATTTAAATTAAACTTATTTTTCCGGTTGTAATCGAGTTGCATTTATTATTTTAAGCATTTTATCCATTCCCTACTTTTCGAGATCTCAAACGCTACTTATTAGTAGCACATAAATTATCTTAACAAAAACGAGAAACAAAATTTTAATTGAGGAAACAAACGCTACGACTTATAAACACCGGAAAAATAACTGCTGCTATAAAATTATAGAAATAGGTACCTTACTATACCAACCAACCCGCTTGTTTTGCATCACCAAAAATAGAACTCAGTTAATGAACTGAAGGGACCTACCTACCCAAGCTAAGGGTGGTTACAGGTTATTATAGATATTTCCAGTAACTATTCGTGTTTTATTAATAAGAATTGGTTACCTATATATTACTCCCGGGCGTGGACGACGGAAATTTAAATTAGGTATTGTACCTACTCAAATCTTGTATTTGTTTCTAGATTTGCTTTCTTTGCTCACTGTACCTATTTAACACAAAGTGTTAAGTCAGTCACTGTAGTTAGCGGGTTAGAAATTCCAAGGAGGCACGAACTCACTTTTCTTACCTACTGACCCCATATATCTATGTGTCATGGTCATGGACCACGGTTGATAGTCAAATTATTAAGTACCTAATAAGCTAATTGTTTTGTGTATTGTATAGGTAGGTATTTTTGTCAATCGTCTACCAGGGACCTTAATAAGTTATAAACGTGAAATATCGTGTTCCGTTCGAGTATTTTAGGCTGTGTTTTTATAATTAAAGTTTAGCATAGGGGCAAGGGCCGGCTTTGGATACAACTAGGTCCCCGCACAGTGCTATCGCCTCGATCTCGACGACTGCGCCTAGAGGCAACTTGCCTACTTGGTACGTGGCACGCGCGGGATAATCTTTAGTAAAATCTGGAACAATAACGCCTATGAACTTAACAGTCAATCATGAATACACAATTACACAACACAATCGATTAAATTTTAATATAAGTTTGATATACCTAACCTTTGCAATTTTTTTTTACAGATTTTTAGTAAATCAGTTTCGGCCACTGTGATCTCATGAGCTCGATATTTCAAATAAAGGGTTTCAAAATAAATTGAAAGCTTGTTTTTAGAATTTATATTGTTTGGGTTGTATTTATCTAAGTAGGTACCTATACTTATTAATTTAATGGTAAAATAAATAACATAATTAATAGTCGGACTATTGATTAAGTGGTCAGGCCTACATTGCATCGCACTGTAATTTCTATCGCCAAGTATACTAACTTATCATAACAACCTATACCTATTCTATTTTAGAAAGTTAGATCAAAAATGTAAACAAAGAACTTTCAATTTTATAGAAAAAAGTAAATAAGGAGCTGTCACTTTCAAATAAGTGTAAGGGATTGTTTAATTTTTTTATCTAAATTTCTGAAATAGGGTGATAATAGGTAGATACTTGTACCCATTTAGCAGCAGTTAAAAAAAGTGAATTAACCGCGATGGCAGATATTCACCACTTGGAATGAATTCGCAGTGCGATGTAGACCTGTACCTAGGCAATTTGTCATTTTTATACACGGTTATTGTTAGAAATTCGTTGGCATCTATTTAAGGGGTTGTTCTAAACGTCTAAGCAAACAACTTTTGTTCTAGAGGTTATATTATATCTACTCGTAAACCAGCTGATTTGTTCTTTAATTTAGTTTCGACCACTATTCTAAACAAAATCTGAAAATTTTCCCAATTTTCAGCTTTTGTTTGAGTTGTTCGCCCAGACGTGTATAACAACCCCTTAAATTAATGGGTTGGTAAACGTCAAATATCGATTTCGTGTTATTGGTCTGGTTTCTAAACTCGTGCGCAGGGGCAAGGGCCGGCTTCGGCCACTACTAGGTCCCCACTCAGGGCTATAGCCTCGATCTCAACTGCGGCGCCTAGAGGCAATTTAGCCACTTGGTACGTCGCACGGGCGGGATAATCTTTAGGGAAATCTGGAACAATAGGTTGGGAAAAAATCTTGTTAGTTGTTCAGTCCTATGCTGCTGGTAACCACAGTTACCAAGTTTTATGTAGGTTAAACCTGCTAAGACAAATAACCGGGTAGCTACGGAAAATGATATTATTATGATCACATGAGAAGATTCTATACCCTATTTCAGAAACTTAGATCAAAACTGTAAATAAAAATCCCATACATTTATTAAAAAGTGACAGCTCCTCGTTTACTTTTTCCTTTAAAAATGACAGTTCTTTGTTCACATTTTTGATCTAAGTTTCTGAAAGTATGTAACTTACCTATAGTTACAAGAGATCACAGTTGACGAAGTCAAATTATCTAGTAGGCGCCCTATCTCAACAAGACAGAAGTCTTATCTTATTATGTATCGTAAGATTATTAAGTATAATATCTTCCTATGGTGCCTTTACATGCTTGCCGAGCCTTGGCAAGCATAGAAAAGCGGCATTGAAATCCTACATACCTACCTATAATTAAATGACCCATTTTAGGATTTTGGGGCATTCTGTCTGGCGACGCGAAATTTCTGACTTCTGTGAAATTGACTATAAAAGATATTGAACTCACATTCAGCATAAACTTGGTTAACAGCTTGGAAGTCATTCATATCTGCGAGTAGTATCGTAGTTTTGCAGACAGCCTCTAAGGACGACCCCCCTGCTTCCAAGACATGTTTCATGTTCTCTAAAGCCTGGCGAGTTTGGGCTCCTGCACCGCCGCACACAAGCTGACCTTCGGGGTCTAAGCCGAGCGTTCCAGAGACGTACAGCGTTTTGTCAGCTAGTATTGCTTGACTGAAATTAAAACATATGTTCTAAAGTAAGAAATTAGGATTTATTATTATTTAAATTATTTTTAAGAAATTCGATTTGTAGTTTTGTTAGATTCTTGTCGGAAACAAATAGATAGGTGTGCCGTATGCAGGGAGAGCAAACCCAGATACGGCTACTTCATTTAATAACGGTGGAAATATCTCGCTTCGTTAAGCCATACACCAACGGAGCTGCGCTAAGCGAAGCTAGGGAAATACAGCGATTCTAGTGTGTGTCATAATGGCTGGTTGTCTGTGGCTTTGATCTATGAGAGTTGATTCAAAAATTACTACATAATTGCTTATATTTGCTACATATAATAAAAAAATGCTACATAGTATATATATTTAGAAATCAAATATTTTTTTTGACCTACATACCTACCTAACTGTGTAAGTAACGCGATTCTTACGTCAAAAAAAATTATCTACCCTCAATATCTAATATATTGCAGATATTCATTTAATTGACGAATAAAAAAATAAGCCTAGACTCTGATTCCAATATAATATCTGCAATATATAAGATATTGAGGGTAGATAATTTTTTTTGACGTAAGAATCGCGTTACTTACACAGTTACTAGAGCCTAAACGATTAAACTGACACCTCCATGACTAAGTATTTGACTTTATTATTTTATCAGGCACTTTCCCTTGGGACAATTAAAATAATTGCTACATCCTTTATTTAGCATATGTTTGAAGTTACAACTAAATTAGACGAATGAAGCAATTATGTAGCAATTATTGACGCAATACATTTCGGGAAACTCTGCATGCTGACTTTAAACTAAGAGGTGACCAGCCATCCAAACGTCAGAATGGCTGGTCAAAAAAAATATTTGATTTCTAAATATATATACTATGTAGCAATTTTTTATTATATGTAGCAAATATAAGCAATTATGTAGCAATTTTTGAATCAACTCTCATAGATCAAAGCCACAGACAACCAGCCATTCTGACACACACGCGATTCTATTGGCATTTGGATTATAATAATTTATAATTATAATGGATGCGTTTTTTTTAATCCCGCACTTATGTAGTGAAAACGCAGCCTAATGTCCGTTTCTTGTGCAATTTTGTTATTCATGGTTAGGTAAATTTATAATTTTAATCTAATAAATAGACCTGACCTAGACTAGAATAGTACCTGTATGGACCGACTGGTTTGTAAGTGTTCGGCGAAGAGACAATAGTCTTCGTAACTTTGTTCATATTCACTTTGGAATTATTATTCTTCGTGGTAATATTCACTTTTGATAGCACCTCAGACTTGGCGTTCGGCTTAGCGGCCGATATAGCTTCTGCTTCTGAGGAACTCATCGTGATTGGCGTGAAAAAATATTTTAATACGGGTCAGAAGTTCAATTCACAATCGAAACATTGGAAGTAAACAAGCGATAAAATTATGTAGGTACTAAGCCACTACCTATCTAACTATGATTTAATTTTACGGTTATTTTTCTTGTAGGTATTCTCCATGTATTCTCTGATATGGAAAAAAATAATTTTGAATTCAAAAACAAATCATCGTATGTAATAATAACAGAAACTACCTATTATGTCAGAAACAGAAATAATAAGTCAAAATAACATCAGACAGATAAAAGCATTTTGTTTGTATTGACAGAAATGGCATAGAATAGGGTTACTATAAATTATCCCCATCTCTCTTCCCGTGTGTGTCATAAACGGCGACTACTATGGGATATGAGGGAGACTAGCAAACCTTCAGTTCTCCCCGTGCGGTGGCGCATAAACTGCTTGGTCCCCAAGAGGGTTGGTGTCAGACAGGCGGCTAGCCTTAAAAATATTGCTAAGTACCTAAATCTTTTTGTAGAAGGCACGTTCGAACGCAGAACGTTTGACCGCGTGACCTCTCTTTATGTAATAGGTCCCTGAGCCGTACGAAGCCATTAATAAAATTATTAATGGCTTCTTAACATACGGCTCACCATGGTCATGTATTATAAAAAATAAATCACCTTCGTTTTTTAATTGTAGACTATGATTTGACACATCTTACTGAAGAAAAAAGTGAAATACAAAGAAACAAAACGTCAGATCGTACTCTGACTTTAAAAAACGAAGTTATACTATACGCCTTGATTGCGACTCGCTATACCAGCGGTCGTCAGATTTTTCTGGTCAAGGGCCACACAGGACAATGTGGGTATCAGCACCGGGCCGCAGAGTAGGGGCGTTTGTCTACTTATACGTGTTCGGTTACCTCTGTTATTTATTTCGCCTTAGGAAAATTGCAAACAAAATCATACATAAACTTTTTAGATTTGTTATCATATTTACATTTTCCCGGGTTTATCGCGTTTTATTTATTTTCTTACCTCGACGTTTCAACCATGTTACAATGGTCTTGGTCGCGAGGGGACTAGAGCAGCGGCGGGCGACGTCTTCTTATATACTACTGGATGTGGACCGTTTCACATTTTTTTTATTACTGTCCGCGTGTAGGTCAACTACCCACATTTTTTCCGTCATAGTTCGTAAACAAGTCTAAGGGGTGCGACACACCACGCGCAACACTAAGGGGCACAACATACCACACTCACAATATCCGTAGACACGACCGGAGTTTTTTCGCGACACACACATTCCTATTACCGGTTTCCACGTAGACGAGAGCTTGTATCCGTTTTCCCGGAAATCATACATATTTTTAACCGCCTTTAAAAAAAAACGAGGAGGTTCTCAATTCGCCGCGTATGTTGTTTTTTTTGGGATGTTGTTCACCGATTAGGTACTTTTAGACAGCTTGACTGATTGAGATTATTATTTTTTTTTGCAAGGTGAGAAGCTCCGAAATGGGCCCGAAATCGATCTGACCTGATCTGATCTTCGGAGATCGAACCGAACGAGATTGGTCCTCAAAATCCAGTAAACATTTAACTTTCGATCAAAGGGCTTTAATTTCAGCAGAAATGCGCTTTAACTGATGAAATAAAAAATAATTTAATAAAATTAAAAACCAACTTCAAATACGAAGAAATTCGTGAAATACCCCGTGAAGTCTGAAGTCGAGCAGATGATTTATAAATTAATCTTACGTAAAACTGCACGACTTCAAACTTCAGGCGTTATTTTACGGTTTTTTAATTATTTTTCGTTTTTGAAGTCGGCTTTTTTAGAATAACATTAGAAAAATAATTTTTTTGTAACATATTTTTAAACAAAATAATGTTTTTATAATTTAAAAATTATGTTGTTGAGCTTTTTAGTTATTGCTTGTAGGTATATATCGAAATCTTTGGGACTACATGCAATCCTCACTGTGTCTTCTAAATTAGTTGAAATAAGATTGCTGATAAATACCGGGACAGACAAGTGAAACAGCTGCTTGCTAGTAACGCACTGACGTTTATTGCTTGAACTTGAACTGTTGCGTAGGCACACGCACACATACTCAACAATTGCGGTATTTGTTTTTCAAGAAGCTTATTTTCGAAAATGAAGCCTCGCAGAGATAAGTCCAAGAAAAAAAAGTTAAACAAATTGTGCGCAGTCTTGTAGGTAAACGTTTTTAGTTGCTAGGTAGGTAGCTACTTTTTCCAAAATCAAATCTGTTTTGATATTTTTTATGTAGCGTAACTACAGTCCTTTTATCTCACGAGCGCGGGTTTAGCTTAATTATGTAGATAGTTTGATTATCCTTGTATCAAGTATGTTGTCAGTGCGAGCTCGCGTGCCTTCAGCATACACATACAAATTCGCGTCAAAATCCCAAAACTTTACTTAGTTGACTAAAGATATAATTTGTTTTGTCGCGGGCCGCACAAAAACCAACCGCGGGCCGCATGCGGCCCGCGGGCCGAAGTTTGACGACCACGGCACTATACCGTACGAAGCCGTTTATCGTTGACAATGTCACTGTCACTCCAAAAATCCACAATTTACATAAAAATAAAAGCTTGTAAAAAGAGCGATTTTTGTAAATAAATAATTAATTTTGAAAGAAAAACTAGCCTGCAGTGTGGTACATAATTCTTCTTATGGTTTTACCAATTACCTTCATTAAAAATAATGTTGTAGATTTATAACCTCAATTTTTATATTTCAGAAAACAAACATGCAAAGGATCACTTCAGTTCTAAGGACATTTATGTCCCTAGCCAAACCATGCCAATTACCAAGTCTTACGAACAATAGTTCTACTTTTTTGACACCCTTTAACCCTGTTATTACTTCTACTTGTGGAATGAAAGTGAAGGGTGTGGTTAGAAGGCGGTGCCAGCATTGCTACATAGTTCATAGAGATGAGCGAGTCTACAACATCTGCCCGAAGTCTCCTCGACACAAGCAAATGTCTATGAAACCTAAACCACTTACAACTTACATTTTAACCCATGCAACACAATCCAAAGTGAGACCGTGGTAGTGGTAGGACCTCTTTAGTGTAGGGCAAAGAAGACTAAACATTACAAAAATAAAGAATATAAATTTGTCTTAACAGGTTAGCTAATGCCTAAGGTAGTGTAAGATACAAAAGAACTGTAGCTAATATAAAAATGTGCTCGAAATTTCAAACCCTGTCACTGGGTTGGTTACCGAAAAATCAGCTTTTAGTAACACTTGAGTGAGTCAATATCACAACTCACAAAACATTCAAAATTCTATCTCATTATGATGTTATGTAAGATCATACTTCATACTTCTAGTTTGTATTTAATTGATGTAGTTAGCTAAAATAAATAATTTATAGAACCATTTATGTGCTTTTATTTCCAAAAATAGACTAAGATAAAAGGAAAATTAAAATAAAAACACTGAAGACTTTTAAACATTATATTGTTTTAAAATAGCAGCTTTTACAAATAAAATATATATACAGGTACTTTCAAATTATGTAATACTAATACACAAAATACTTTTAAATAAAACAGTTGCTAGTAAGCTGTATGTTAAAATACAGGAGAAACTATTCAACAATAAAAATAAGATCTTTCTTATTGCAGCGATCAGGATCTATGTTAAACTGAAACAATATAAATAAACCATTAGGCAGTATAGTAGGTAACATCCTTAAAATAATGTAAGCCACTAAACCCCCTTATTTATAAACAATAAATAACAGATAAGTAATTAACTTTTGTATTGTTTGTTTCTGTTCTGTCTGTCAACTTTGATACTTTATGCCGCAGTAAAACAACAGTGCATAGTTTATGCAGCTGTTAGTCATCCTTTGTAAGTAAGGGGGTAAATAATTAGAACAGATTTTAGATTATGGGCAGCTTTTGTATGTATGTAAGACTAAAAAACTACAATGAAAATGGTTAATTTCCTGGACCAGCTACAATGCCATGGACAGCCACATCAAACTTATAACAACCATCTTTTACCTTATTTCTTAAACAAACAAAAGTTTTGCTCTTGTTTTTCGGTCAAACATGTGCTCCTTTGATGGAAATTTTGCGTCAAATATTAAGTATATTGTGTTTTTACTTGCTCTCTGCAGATTAACTAGAAATATTTGAAAGGAAAAATAAATCTTCCTTTTTGTTGTTATTGCTCAAGGCATTTTTACTAGAAATATTTTATGATCGAAATGTATCATCAAAAATTCTCCCATGACAGTATTCGAACCTGTGTTCCTCGCTTGCCGGGCGAGTGCGCTACCACTGCGCCACACGGAAACCCACGTGACATGGTGAATTAATGATTATACTCTCCCCTGTTTTTATTTACCGACTTAGGCTCGGTTTGAACGGCATCTACCAGAACTTGCGTCTTTGGGTCTGTACCCCAATGTCTGTGCCAACTCGACCACACAAGTTCTCTCCACGAGCGGCGAATTTAAGAATATCTATGTTTTTTCGATTAAGGCTCGTTTAAAACCCGATCTATTTACAATGCATTCTATTATTTTGAAGATGTATTTTTCCTTTATAATATTTCTATTTTTATATCAATCTAGAAAATGTTTTTTGTATGCTAGCAGTTGTACTTGCAGAAGTAAACCTCAGCCTCACCTCAGCATACTTAGTACTTCACTGACATCATCACCAACATCATCATTCTCCGCCTCCTCTGCATGTTCAAAGCTAATCTCATCCTCAGACTCAACATTCACCTGAAATAAGATACAAAACCATTAGACAAACACAATAGCAAGTTAACTTTCATTGTCTAATGATGTTCAATGTCAGATCACACTACCTTTATTTTGACGGCCTCTGTGGCGCGTCCGGGCGAAGGCCCGACTGCTACCCAGAAGGTTGCGGGTTTTTTTTTACAACAAAAAAAGTAAAATATGTAGTATATCCGTTGTCTAGTACCCAATACCCATAGTACTAGCCTAGTGGTTAGTTTGGGGCTTGATTGCGCTGTGTGTAATGTCCTGAAATATTGTGAGCGAGTTGCGAATGGGACGATTTGCGTCATACCCACAGAGGTCTAATGGACGTAAATTTATTCTCAGTGGTGGGTGTGGCTTGCTTAAATTGTATTTTTATCACAATTTACTTTCGAAATACGTAAGAATAGATGGTTACCGTTTCAAAAACAGGTTCAACAATCTGGACATCATCATCATCATTACCAATTTCAACAACTTCAACTGCATTTTGATTGGAATTTATCACGTCATTTCTTTCTGATTTAGTGGATTCAACTGGTGTGCTAGTAATCTTTATTCCTGCTATACCTGCAAACATTGACATAAAAGTATTGATGGTCAACAACTTATGGGCGCTTTGCATAAGGTGTGGTAAGTCAACTGCAAGCCTATCTAGCCTAAACTACTGAATTGATATTGATAAATTTTGGTAAGTATAGAGATAGATAGGACCTTGGAGTATACTTTTGAATCGGTAAATCCCGCGGGATCGGGACTTACGCGGGTAAAACGGCGGGCGCAGCTAAATAAAGTAAAGACAGTAAAATAGTGTTATATACCTTTAGAGGGCAATGTTGGTACGTCACGTTTAACACGTCGCTTTCTTGTCTGATCACTACACCGCACCTGTATCATGTTTCTGAAGTTCACACAGTAAAGAGCTCCAGCCAACAACAGTGTGCATTCATCTTCATTCTCATTAAATTTATTTTCTAATTCTATGTTACTACGCTCATCATATTTCCACCATCCTACAACAAAGAAAAAGATAAACTTTAATGCACTTTTTATTGAACCTTGGTGTTAATCATGGCTTAAACCAGGTCTGGCGCTTTCATATTGTTTTAAAATAAAATTAAATGTAGATAAAAGCAGAAAAAGATGGATGGACAATGTTTAAAGGAACTGTTTTAATGTTTGTTTATTATTAAGTCTTTTACTGCTAAAAACACAATGTCTGTGCACAAAACAGGTGTGTTTTTTTCCTTGGCTTGCATATCCCTAACACACACACAAGGCTAATTATTGTTGTTACGGGCCCAGCAACCAAAGTCCTAAACTTGCCTCTGGTGCTTAAATGAAACTCACTTTTCCTGTTTTAATTGTGTTGCATTGCTAGAGTTTAATTTCAATCCAACATTGTGAAAACAGCAGTAAAACCACTTTTGATATCTAAATTAATCTAAAAAAATTGTTCTTTGCCCCCACAATTACTAGGTGGGTTTTAAAACAGTTACTTCAATCCAATAAGTTGATAAGGTGTTACAAAAGGACTAGGCAAAGTAATAATAAGTATTGTTACCATTTCTTCCTTCATAGTACCACTGGTTTTCAAACTGTTCTTCATCCAACGGTTGTGAAACATCTAACAAAACTGGATGGTTGAAGTAATCTGTAGGTATATCAGATCTGCACATGGCACATTTATGATTTTGGAATGCCACACCCTGTTACAAAACATAATGAAAAATTAAGAATAGTGGAAATGCCTAGGTATCTTATCTCTATCTGTTACATTTTCATCCTTAAACCACTAAACCGACTTTGATGAATTTAGGTATTGAGATAAATGGGATCTTGAAGAAGGCTAGGCTATTTTGATCTCGATTTTCCGCGGGATGCAGATAAAGCAGCGGGGTGCAGCTAGTATTTAATTAAAAACTTGTAAAAACAAGCTAAAATTAATTCAAAATGATCATTTTAAATTTAAAAATGACTGTAAGTATCATTGATAAAATCTTGCAATCTACAAAACCGATCCCGACTTTGCAATAAATTCAATTTCTAATTTATCATACCATGTAGGTGTGCACCAGTACTCGGTGTTGGTAGTTACTAAAGTAGTTTACTTGGTGCTTTTCAATAAGAAAAAAACAGTTTAGTAAGTGCATTGCATTCTGCATGAATTAACTTACCTTTACACAAAGAAAACAGAAGATATGCCCGCAAGGCAGCTGCGCAGGGTGGTGTAACTTTTGAAGGCAAACTGCACATAACTGCTCCTCTAAAAAAACAGTAAAAGGCTTTTATCGTGGTCGCTGGCTGTACATACGCAAAGCTAGGTATTTCTGTTAAACAAGAACTATCTATATCGTTTAGTCTTCTTTTAGAATTTTGCGTAATTTTTGGTCTGCCTACAGACCTACATTCGAGATGAAAGTGGTAGATGTTTCTATGATTCAATCCATAAAAAATGATGTAGTTAAACCACACAACTTACCTTGTTCATCTGCACGATTCATTTTTTCATTAAAACTATTCGAGAATGCCTTGAGACTTATTTTTATTACAAAAACAAATTGAAAACAAACAAATAACTTTCACAAAACCTCAGACAATATTTTTTTATATTTTTGACATTTGAATGACATGACGTTACTGACTGACATTTCTTTGATGTTGACAGATGGCAAAAATGTTTCGCAAAATGGCCGTCTCGGGAGTAACGTCCTTTAAGTGGCCATTCTAAACAATTTAATTGAAAAATAACCCAATTCCCGTTTATTGGAGTTGTCTGAAAACTTATTTTATTATTTTTAGTATTTGTTGTTATAGCGGCAACAGAATCCACTCCACAGGCCTAAGTAGTCCCTATCGCCAAGCGGACTCGTCAGGGTTCCGATAGGTAGGATGTAGGTAGGCCGGTATAGCCTATAAAAAAACTAGTACAAGTAATGTACAAAGTCATAACCCTTCTTTGGGGTGCGCGGCATTTGTGGATGTTGGCCAACCGGGCGCTAGATAAAAACAATTAGGAACATCATTAGACCGGGCCATAGATATATATGTTACCGGAAATGTATGTAATCCGTCATTCATTTCATTATACAGGGGTTCCGTAATGAATGGTTAACCCGGCACGTGCGTATGCGGGGCCAAGGCGTGGATCCACTCCCTGAATTTCAGTTTTCTATTCTAGGCCATTTTTTGTAAATTTCTACCTTTTCCCACATTTATGGGTATCACGTCCACAGTTTAAGTCATAGCACCATTTTTTTTCCTTATAATATCTTCTCTTATAATGGTGTTTGTAAATTGCATTTAAATTATTTCTCTATCTGGGCGTAATAAAGTACAAGACGTCCATAGACCTAAATTTTAGTTTAATGTTTTTTTATCTGCCAACTTTGAGCACCTGTGGTGTAAAAACAAAGTGCAGGACCTATGTCACCTATGTGTTCAACCATTTTAAAAACTAGCCCACATTATGAGGATTCTAAAACAGTAGCCAAGTATGTACTTTAGATCATGAAATTTCGGAGATATTGCCATTCGAGTATCGAAATAGGTAATTTTAGTTACAAAATCTCAATAGACAGTTTGTTAAAAAAAGTTTCATTTTTGATTAAAATTCTTTATCAGGGTTTACGGGAGATTGAATTCATCAACAAACACTGAGAAACATCAAGGTAACAACGACGCCAACAACAGTAAAAACACGAACAACAACCAAATCGTTACTATCCATTTTACCACTGGCGCAAGTACATCATTAGATGGCGCCAGTTGTAAAAATAAATCGCGCCTTTATTCTATTTTTATTTGTTGTTATAGCGGTTACAGAAATACATCAACTGTCTATTGAGATTTTGTAACTAAAATTACTCATTTCGATACTCAAATGGCAATATCTCCGAAATTTCATGATGTAAAGTACATACTTGGCTACTGTTTTAAAATCCTCATAATGTGGGCTAGTTTTTAAAATGGTTGTATACATAGGTCCTGCACTTTGTTTTTACACCACAGGTGCTCAAAGTTGGCAGATAAAAAAACATTAAACTAATATTGATGTTTAGGGACGTCTTGTACTTTATTACGCCCAGCTAACGAAATAATTTAAATGCAATTTACAAACACCATTATAAGAGAAGATATTATAAGGAAAAAAAATGGTGCTATGACTTAAACTGTGGACGTGATACCCATAAATGTGGGAAAAGGTAGAAATTTTCAAAATTTCGCTAAAAATGGCTTAGAGCTCAAACGGCTTGGAATAGAAAACTGAAATTCAGGGGGTGGATCCACGCCTTAGACCCGCATACGCACGTGCCGGGTTAACCATTCATTACGGAACATCCTGTATAGAATTCCTAGGAAATGTGTACATTGCCTAAAATCCACAGGAAAAGTGTAAAATAATTTATATTATACACATTTCCTAGGAATTTTATATATTTCCTAAGCAGCAATCGGAAATGTGTTAAATTCAGAATGTTGGTCGGTAGCAGGGGGTTTGGGGGGGTACGTATTCGAATAGGTACCTATCTAATATTAAAATATTAACAGTTAAAATCCCGATGCTATCTAACTATCTAAAGCACGGAAAAACTAAACGGAGCACCCCGACTTGGTAAGGTTAGGTTAATGTTAGAACATGATTACACGCAGCGCTTTGGCGAGCGAGCGAAGCGAGCGTGCCGCGGCAGCGGTCGCCAAAGCGCCTTATTCTGTAAATAAACAAGGCGTGATGTATAAAAATCGCACTGTATATGAAATAAATGTTCATAATGTTTTTATTTAAAGTATTAGGCGCTTCGGCGACCGCTGCCGCGGCACGCTCGCTCGCCAAAGCGCTGCGTGTAATCATGTTCTAACATTAACCTAACCTAACCAAGTCGGGGTGCTCCGTTTAGTTTTTCCGTGCTTTAGATAGTTAGATAGCATAGGGATTTTAACTGTAAATATTTTAATATTAGATACCTATTCGAATACGTACCCCCCCCAAACCTCCTGCTACCGACCAACATTCTGAATTTAACACATTTCCGATTGCTGCTTAGGAAATATATAGAATTCCTAGGAAATGTGTAGATTTCCTAGGAAATTTATGTATTAAATAATCCTTGATAAATTATTTTACACATTTCCTAAATGGGGTCGCCATTATATATACAATTCCTAGGAAATGTATACAATTCCTAGATTTCATATATTTCCGGTAACATATACACCAAAAACTACGCTGATTGATTATTTAGATTATTTTATTTATTTATCTAGCCATATATTGACACCAAACAACTCTCTTAAGAACGCGGCGACTCTTACCATTTCCATACAAACTTATTATTCGAAATGAAATAAAACGGAGAAACATTTTTTCATTGAAAAATGTTTCTCCGTTTTATTTGAATATGAATGAATATTTTGGAAAACCTTGTGGTGGGGGACCCTTTAAAAGTAAAATCTTAAGCCGAATAATATCGATATTAAGGTAGAAAACTAAATTTTTCATAATTTATTTCGGTATTAAGTTTGTATGGAAATGGTAAGAGTCGCCACGTCCTGCACATTTTGTTCATAATATTTAGTACCTACTTATCACCTAAGTGGTTTCGGAAATGATACAAAGTGGCCGGCCATTCTGACGTCAGGTTGGCCGGACCACCTTTATTTTTCGCCATCCATCGTCGCATGCTCCCATTGAGTAACATGCTCCACGTTATGTTATGCCAATATTTTTTACCTATTTGGTACCTTCACATAATATTTGTTTCAGTCCATTAAATGTTTCATTTGCAATAACTTTTTATTAGAGCTTCCTAGGATTTAAATAATTATAAGCGTAGGTTCTAAATCTTGGCAAAATGAACGTGGTGCATGCTAGGGTGGTCCTGTAAGTATGTAGGGATGATCTGGTCTCCTACAATCCAGCAGAGCAGGTGTGCGCAGCGGGCAGCGTGATTGAATCAGTGAGATCACAGTATCAAATGAAAGAATTCCTTGCTCATAGAAATATGCATTTACTTCAATAAGTACACAGTCTATGGCATTAATCAATATACGGATAATTAATTGGATTACAATAGCAAACTCACAAAAGGTGTCCACCATCACGGCTTCGTTATAAAAAAGGGGCGAACAAATCATGCTACAGATTAAACAAGACAAACGTCACAGATAATAAGATGCAATGCATACAGCCCATAGAATAGCGGACTTTCAAACTTAATAGGTCCGTCCGGCCAACCTGACGTCAGAATGGCCAGGTACTTTGTAACGTTAATTATTCATTTCGAAACCACGTAGACGTGAGTACTAAATTATATGAATAAAGGTACTAAACAGTTAGTAAATAATAAATAATAATAATATAATAATAATAATAATACATAAACATGGTTCAGTAACAAAAACAAACAATTTGTAGAAGTGAACATTTATTTATCCTTTATAAAACTTTTATTTTATTACACCCAGTAATATGGAATGAAAGTGCCAAAGGGAATCAATCTTTATTGAAAACTTATCTATGATAAATGATATTAGAAAAAAAATCACTAATAATTACTTGTCTCTTACTTTAATAAGATCGTTGAGATCTAATGCTACACATATCTCCTTGGAGTCGGTGCGTGGATTTCTGTCCAGTATTTCAGTTATAGGGTAGTAATTATCTCGATTGTCTGCATTCCATCCTGAATACTGAAACAAAGAAAAACCGTTGATTATCTAAAGAGTTCACTAACGAAATTGTGGTCATGTAAGGGCAGTGTTGGTCTAGTAGTAGATACCCCGACTTTCATTATTAGTTGTGGGTTCGAATTCAGGCCGACCGTGCACCAATGAATAGTTATGTGCGCGAATAACATCACTCTTACACATACAATGGCCCAATTGTGAGGCTAAGTGCAAAAAAGGCCCAACGAAACTAAAACTGTGGTCATGTTAATTGATTCTATGGCAGTTTCATAAAATCAAAGAATTCATTGAATGTGGGATGTATGTGCTAGATTGCCATTATTCTGTTGGGTTAAACTTAAAACTGAATGATCATATAATATCTGTTTTGTATTATATTACTCTTGTGTACATACATACTGAATGAATAAAACATAAATTAAATAAAGTAAGATAATCCCTTAGAATATTATTATTTCTTATTCTATGTGCTAGGCATGGTTGTCCCTCCCTACTGATTGTTCACCATGCAATCAATGCTGAATACTGGAGAACATTAAAATAAAAACACACTTAATATTAATATTACATACACACACATGGTGGACAAACATGTCAAAGCTGATGAAGTCACAAAATATAAACCATCCGACAACCCAGGATCATACAACCTGACCCAAAAATATAAGAAGGCCCCCGGATAAATATTAATATGACTTAATAGAAATATATTGGTAATGCTTACCACACAGGTGCACTTGTGCAGAAACTTTCCATTAGATTCCATAGGTATGAACTTCTGCAGCAACGCTTTGCCGTCAATTTTCCACAAGTTGACTTCATCCAATTTTGAAATTACTGTATCTCCATCCCATTTTACATCTGATTTTAGTAACACGAAGTTCCCTGACTGTAAAAGTTAAACAAACAACATTGTAGAATTACAAAATTATAGCTAAATCACAAGTAAGTGAGATGAGAGTTTGAACTTGGAGTCCAATTGCTTTGTTAAATAAATAAAAAAAAACATGTGATTTTTTCAGGATTACTGGCAGTAAAATTGGACTTTATATACTAGAGTACAGCGTGAACAAATCAACCTACATACTTAAAAACAATACACAGGTCTAATTGAGAACCTTCTCCTTATTTGAAGTCGTTTAAAAAGGCAAGGTATAGCTATATGTTTCTTTAAATAGAGAGATCAACTATTGCCAATTACGCTCTACCCAAAAATGCTACATTACCAATGTGTACATAGTAAAAATGTCAAACAAAACTTACATGAAAATGCTTGGGAACATCTTTAGATTGGCTTGAGTCAGACTTGTTACCGTCTGACCCATTCTTCTCTTCATCCGACCCCTCCTCTTCATCCAAGTCACCTTCTTCGTCTTCTCCCTCTTCATCCTCTTCACCTTCCCCTTCACTGTCATCAGAGGACGAGTTTTTGCGTTTCTTTTTAGTGCTGTTCACTACCGCTTTCGTTGCTCGTTTGCGACCAGCTCTAGCGGGTGTTTCGACCTGCAGATGTATTTGTATCACATTCAAAACCTCGATAAAAACTACCTACATTTGAAGAACTAACAATAACAAAAAGAAATCGCACAAAATGGAAACTGTAGTCATATCAATACTTACTAGATCGGTAGAGGCAGCAAGGCTTTTGTCTACATACATAACCTATTATTCATATGTATAGATTTACGTTAAAATCGTTATAAATCTATATGAATATTTCTTTACTTTAATGCTGCGGTACGTTTTAAAGCGATTTGGTACATCGTCATGGCAGAAAACCAATAAAAATATGTTGAACTTACTGGATCGGCATCCGGCGTCCAATCTTCCCCCGAATCTTGGAATTCTTCTGGTTCTGCTGCTCCTGGTTCTGAACCGTCGGACTCATCACCTTTCTTTACTGACTTCCTTTTCCTCATATTGACGGTTAATGTAGAGAAATACAATAAAATGGACACTCAAAATCTCTTTTTCAACTAAATATCCACGCCAATACCAACGCCATAAAATTTTTCAAACGGGTAATGATTAGTGCAGGGCAACCCTTCACAATGACGATTTATCGATAGTTTTTGGATCTATATCGATAAAATACCAAATCTTTATCTACCTATTATGTTTCACTTACGTCTTTTTAAGATATTGCATAGCTTTTGTCGCGGGCTTTGAGTGCGGCGACCGAATCAAAAAATTCCGTAACGAAAATAAAACCTTACACCCCCCACTCCACCTACCATGTCACTCCTAAAATATAAATACTTATCTAGGCAGGAAGAATCTTATGTCTGCAATCATCTATTACCTAATTAAAGGAAAGCACATTTACGTTCATTATTATATATTCAAAAAGCCATCACATTACATTAAGAGAGACAGTTACGTAGAAGTAGTGACAGGGAACATCACTGTCCAAATCCATAGAGTAACCTATTAACTATGCAACCTATATTCTAACACTCCCCCTCAATTCAAATCTCTTTGGAAACTCTATGACAATGAGATTGATTGACACATCATCAATAAACAAAATTATCTATACCTATTTCTTATCAGCTCTTATCTTATCTCATATCAATTCTTATCTCAACACAAATCTTATCACAACACAAAATGATAATTATTCTAAAAACATAAACATTATTCTAATACACAATATATAAACCTATCTAACTTAAATTCTTTCTCATTATATTAGTACCTATCTAGCATTAGGCATTTATTCAAATTACATTCAATCGCTCTGTAAAATAATTATGTTTAATACTACTACATGCTTTTGTAAATATATCAGCAACGTTCACTTCAGTTTGAACATACAGTAACAATATATCTTTCTTTTTAATATGATCTTTAACAAAGTGAAACTTTATATCAATATGTTTACTGGCTTTACTGTTAGTATTATTATGTATTATAGCGATTGTACTTTGGTTATCTAAATACAACTTAGGTTGAATGTCTTGCTCATTTAAATCAGATAAAATGCCTTTTACATACAATAGCTCATATACAGTCTGAGCGCTAGCAACATACTCTGCCTCTGCTGTCGATAAAGCAACTAAATTTTGTTTACGAGAGAACCATGTAACTAAATTCTTGCCATGGAAAATTGCGCATCCACTCGTACTCTTCCTCTCTGAAGTATCACCTGCCCAATCGGCGTCTGAATATGCTTCGATACTGCTTACATTATTCTTTACATATAGAAGACCTTTATTAGATGTACCTTTAAGATATCTTAGGATTCTCTTTGCTGCTTTCCATAAAGACATTGTAGGTTTATCTAAATACCTACTCAAAAAAGATACTGCGAATGTAATATCAGGACGTGTGTTTGTTGATATATAATTCAGTGCCCCAATCATTTCCTTATAAGGTACCTGTATCACCTCCTCATCTGTACTAGCAAATCTGCATTCCATCGGTGTATATGATTGCTTGCAGTCACACATGTTAAAATGCTCTAACAATCTTAGTATATATCTCTCTTGGCTAAACTTTATTTTATTCTCTATTATCTCTATATCAATTCCAAGATAGTTTTTAATTTCTCCCATATCTTTTGCTTTAAATTCATCTCGTAGTAAATTGACCTTCTTTTCTATATCTCTGTCTCTTCCTATCAATAAAATATCATCTACAAATAGAACTAACCATATCTCTTCTCCAATGTATAAACAGGAATCATATTTCGACCTTTTCATTTTAAGTTTATCCTCGCAAAAACTGTTAAATCTGTTATTCCAGCATTTCGGTGCTTCTTTCAATCCATATAGCGCCTTTTTCAGTTTTAAAGATGAAGCTTTGGTTGTCACACCTTCTGGTACTTTTATGTAGACATCGCTATCTAATTTTCCATTCAGGAAAGCTGTCGGAATGTCCAATTGTCTTATTTGTATATCATTACACGTAATTGCATGTGATAACGCCATTCTTATTGTACTCATGTTTGCAACTGGAAACAACAACAACAACAACAACCTATATTCTAACAGTCACCTACATGGTAGGTGGAGTGGGGGGTGTAAGGTTATGCAATAGCTTTACCGTGGCAGTATCCAAGTGCCACACGTTTTTTTTTCTTATGTGCGCATTTAACATCTCTCTTACGGGAAAGAAAAGCGTTGCTAAAAACCATGTATAATAAATAGCCCATTTATGCAGCAACATTCGTTCATTTTAAAACCTTAATAGCAGAGCCGACGGACGTTCTGTTCTTCTTGTTCTGCCCTTTTTTCTTTCATAAGAATCCACTCCTAATTATAGCAAACACAACAAAAAAGAATTAGCGAAATCGGTGCAGCCGTTCACCCGTGATGCTGTGACCAAGTGAAATAGGGATTAATGAGGAGGAACACTAACTTTTTATCCCGGCAGAGGGCGTTAGTCAGATGATCTTAAGTTTGAACTATGACATGGGTGTGTGTCTATGTATCATATGTATGTATATACAAAAGAAAAATAAGTAAGTATTATATCCGTTGTCTAGTACCCATAGTACAAGCCTAGTGCTTAGTTTGGGACTAGATTGCGCTGTGTGTAACGTCGTGCAATATTTATTTATATTTATTTAATGAATTATAAATTGAAATGAAAAAATTTTGATTGTATAAAGAAAGAAAAGAATATCGAACTACCTTCAAAGAACATTTAAAGTATTATTTAGAAAAGAGGTATTTACTATAATATCTCAACAAGCCAGCTACTTAAAACATGATAAATACAATTGCCCCATTTAATGTGCTTTAATTTAAAAGGGTTAATTAAAATCAAAGAACATTTTCATCCACTTAACAGATAACTGATAACATAACACATTACATAACATAAGCAGTGACATTATTCGCAGTCTGTTATTCGTAATACAGTCATTAGAGGCGTGTTTGGCCTCTATCGGTTTAGCCGGTTCTGAGAAAAATGGTGACAGACTAATAAAAATGATGTGTACACTCAACTCTTACTCCCGTTGCCGTCAAAGGTAAAAATAGAACTAAAACAACTAATGTGTATTGTTTAAAAATTTACTACTTATCGATGTCGATCTTTGTCCAATACATTAATTAGCCATCCCTACGCTTGGAATGGAGGGAATCGAAACGCATTTCATTCATTCATTTTCGTTCTCTGAGTAATACCAGTTAAAATTCATAGACAAAAATTCAATGAGTGAGTAGTTAGTTATTGCACTGAGTGGCCAAACAAAACAAAGATTCGAATCCATTTTTTATGACGGCTCAAAAGACTCGTAGGCAAACCAGAATTCGACTCCATTGTTTGTTGCCATCAGCTGATTGCGTCATTGCGTTGCATTTTGGCTTTTGATCAATCAAAAACGCAAAAACAAAAAACAAGTCGCAGTTGCTCGGAACTGAATATTTTCTGCTAATCGTGAAATTGTTGGTTTGAAAAGATCGCAAAATGAAATTCCAGTACAAGGAGGAGCATTCTTTTGAGAATAGAAAGACAGAAGGTGAAAAAATTCGCAGGAAGTACCCAGATCGCGTCCCAGTGATCGTCGAAAAAGCCCCGAAGGCTAGACTTGGAGACCTCGACAAGAAGAAGTATCTGGTACCTTCGGATCTGACCGTGGGCCAGTTCTACTTCTTGATCCGGAAACGCATACACCTACGGCCAGAGGACGCCTTGTTCTTCTTTGTGAACAATGTAATTCCTCCAACATCTGCTACCATGGGATCTCTCTATCAGGAACACCATGACGAGGATTTCTTTCTTTACATTGCATTTTCTGATGAAAATGTTTATGGAAATTGACTTCTCTAATTCCATAATTATATTCTACTAGTAATATTACTGTGTTAAAATATTTTACCTTCGGTGAAACTTTATTTTTAAGGCATAGCTCTAATCTGATTTATTGATGTATTATGTATGATTTATTTTTTATTGGCACCGTCTGTTTATTTAATAGGCATCAAAAAAATAATAAGGAAACTTCAATGTTTCATAATTTCATCCTTTTGTTTGGTTTAGGCTTCTAATTAAAACTTTATCACAATAAATATAATACAAAAAGAAACTGTTTTATTGTTTATTAATCCATTAGTTTTTACTTTTTCGTTTGTGAACAATTGTCTTGCATAATATATTGTTTTATTACATTATGGAATGACATTGTAAAAGGGAATATGACTCGCAAAGAAGTGTTAGGTACTCTAGGAAAAACTATCCATATCTCTAAATTATAGAGCCTTAATTTTTAAACATATTCTTTAAATGAATGGCACAGACGTCTTAGGTGTTTAGGTTGGTGTAAGCAAATAAGTAGGTACACAATTTAATTCAGTAATAATCATATTTATTTCAATCTGATGATATATATTTAGGAAGTATACATAGACAGTAATGGAATTATAAGAATACAAAGTAGGTTTGCCCAGCAATGCTACTAGACTAGAAATGCTTACTACATTGTTCCTTATTGCCTAACATTTACTTTTGTAGCAGATTACTATTCCATTCATTTCAATATAATTATATTTTAAATTTTTAAAGAAATTATTTTCCAACATTCTCAATTAATTTTGCATTTACATACCACAAATGAATAATTATTATTTAATAATAACATTGTTTGAATTCATCAGATTGTGTTACTTAAAGTCATTGCTTGTTTTCGCATACATTCTGTAAATTTATAAGCACAATACAAGTCAGGAAGTAATGTCTGAATGCATTTAGTGCAAATAGCATGTATGTAGACAGACCAAACCTTTTTTTTTCGTTATTAATTAAGCATCATTAATTTTAAACACATAGTATTTTGGCTTGACAAAGATCTCTTTGAATATAGGTGAAAAACAACTAAAATTCTGTAATATTACTGAAGTGCTGAAGATGCTCCCTCGAATTCAAACGACCCTTGTCAAAGTGTAGTAGGTAGGTATTTAAAGTAAACTTATGAGACATAAATGTGTTTTGTAAATAACTTTGAATTTGAAAAAAATATGTTTATTTAGGTGTTATTCACCGCAAGATAAGACAAACAATGAATTTCGTCTGCATCTTTATCAAAGCAATTAAAAAGATAACAAAATGAATACTAGTACAAGTTGGAATGGTGTACTCAGGTGTCGTGTTGTATACTGACAAAATTACATTTTCTTATAAAATACTAAAATTATAAAGAGTAACCATTTCTTGCCTTCTATAATCAGCAGGTCAAAATATGTCTTGTCACTTTCACACATTAACATAATGAAATGACAGATGTAAACTTATATTAAATGTTTATGAATAAGAGGGAGGTTATTGAAGATATGTTTGTAATGGTTCATCTCTCGCACTACTAGTGCTACTAGGCCAATTTTGGTGAATCTCAGTAAGCCCCAAGTTGTATCCTCAACAACTTGGAGTTTACGTAGGCTAAACCGCGGGGCGCTACAAGGTTTCTATAAATGAAAAATAGTACGTGTTTATAACATCCACAAGAAATTATCAATTTTAGATCGATGCTCACCAATGACATCTTCATGCAAACTGAACTGCGCTTATCTATGAGTCACAGTGAATGAATGTGCAGACAATAAGTATCAAGTGTACGTGAACATGTCATTACAGTGTGAATCTTCTTCCTACTACAATAAAAAAATATAAATTTACAAAGCATTACAGAAAAGGTATCCTTCTTACCAAAAAAAAAAACATTGTATAACGAGAAAAATAGTTTTACAGAGGTATTATAGTTACCTACAGTATTTTGCCTTTGTCCTGCAACAATTTGTAACTAAGAAATCGTTATACATAATTTTTTATTAATCATAAATTTATACTTACACCTAGGATGGAAATGTCTAATTGAATACAATGTCTAAAGTAAAGATCGATATAATAAAAGTTACATTAGTTAAAACCTCATGTAAGGCCTTCGAGGAGGCCGTCCTCTGGATCGCATGCCGCGCCCGCGGACACCACTCTCACTATCTGCAAACACAATACCAGAATAAAATAATTACTAAACATATACCTACGTATGAACATTGGCAAATGGCCTCGGGATGCCGAAGATCGTGCGAAGTGAAGACGTAAAAGTAGGAAAGCGGACCCCGGGCTCCCGAGAGGGATGCAATCGGGAACATCGCTCGGATGATGACGATGAACATTCTTTGTGTGAAGCAACAACATGTGAACCCCACCCACCAACCAATCATTCGATAGATATCGTTCCACTGCCGCCGCGGCTGTCTAGATCTAGCAAAAACGTAAGCTTCGACGTAAGTGTGCTCACTAATTACTAGTATTACTTGTGTATTTTCTCTTCACAAAGGTACTTATGGAAAAATAGATTTTACAAAAATAATTACCTACCAATACCTTCATGAGAGATTGACAATTTCTACCATGAAATCATTTATTAATTTAATGAACTAAATTGTCATTTTGTACTAGCGCCCCGCGGCTTCACGGGTGTAAATCCCGATCCCGGGGCACTATGGGGATAAAAAGTAGCCAACGAGTTAATTCATATCTCAAACTATCTGCATACCAAGTATCACAAGTGTTATAAAACAATGTACTATTACATAGCCACATAAAGTGTTTATTGAACTAGCAGCCTTGAGCAGTACCTATTGAGTTAAGTATTGAAAAAGAAGGCATCCGACGTATGCCGAACGTGACGTGACCTCCACTGAATGTATTTGATCAGGTTTTTACTGTATCATTTACATTTAATGGAAATTAAGGAAGCAGGTTAAATTAAACCTGCTTCCTTAATTTCCATTAAAACGAAAACTCTTCAACTTGAGTTAACATTACATGTGCTAAATGTTTACTTGGAAAATATATTTCAAAGAACGACTTTTTGTCAGAACAGAAACTACCTGCTTGACCATCAGACCCTTATTTGTTTCGCAGATGCATAAAAAGCGAAAATACATAGGGCTCTATCTATGTACGTTTTTGTGCAAAAAGGGCTCACCCTTTTTTATGGTCAGTAGGTAGCTCTCTAAACAAAACCGTCTTCTAACTAATGGAAGGTTAGTTTCACTGTATTGTCATTGAAAATACAATAACATCTGATCAAGGAAAAAAATGCTAATTCATACAGTCATGCATCGAATGACGGGAAAGAAATCCAACCTTTGTTTAACACAATTTTCCGTAGCCTTGCAATTTATTATGATTTCTCAGTTTTAATATAATGACATGGTAAGTAGGTACAGTAATAAAGTAGATATCCACCGCCGCGCCGCCGCTGTAGAATTTTAATAATACTAGTAGTGTGTTTTGTGTTAAAGAAGATACCTAGAGTCTAGCTTAAATTAATTTTCTTTTTTACAACGTATATGTTCTGGTTATAAATAAATATAACCATAATAAATATATGAGCGAGTGAAACCCACTTTTAAAGCCTCACTGTACATAACCATTAAGCAATTAGCAGCTAAACATAAGTTCAATATTATTAAATTTTGGCCTTTTTGGTTGATTACCTGTTGATTTAATAGATAGTGAAAACATGACCTAACTGTAACAGAAGATTGCGGGTTCGATTACCGCCGGGAGCAGGTATTTATGATGCCAATAAGTACTTGTTTCTGGCTGTCTCTATATGTCACTGCTACATTCAATAAAATAACTGGTGGAGGGAGGGACCTTGCTGTAGGAAATTCAAGGGATGAGCATGTCAGTTGAAATAAATCCTAAAATATTATAAAGATACAAAAGATGGTGTTTGTACATTTACACAAATACCGTTGAACCCACTGTAATAAAATTCGGTATGTAGATAGCTGGAGTTCAAGAGTAAAACACATGCCACGAGTTATGTTGGTTTTCTTCTTTTAGTGTAATGTTGCGGCTTACCTAGTGTCAGAGTTTTCAGGTCACCCTAAGACATAGGTAACAAACGGGGGGTGCCATCCTTAACGCATAACTTTTTTGTCCTAAACACAAAAGGCCGAAAATATAAGGCATAATTGCAAAAAGCATAATATTTAGAAGGCATAAACTAAAAAAGCATAAACTCTTTTGGCATAATTTCAATTGGCATAACATACAGAACGCATAAACAAATAAGTCCTAATACTCACATAGCATAACATACGAAACGCATAATATTCTAAAAGTCTAACATCAAATAGCATAACCTACAAAACGCATAACATTAGAACGCATAACATACGAAAATACCATCATGATACATACACTATACTACCGCTATACGAGTCGCTACCTAAAAGCTCGCTTCGCTCGCGCCTATTTGATCAAAATATCTAACCTAACCTAAACCTATCCTACTGAGTTAGTATTATTCAGATAGGTGCACAATTCCTGGTGGGTCTCCTACTTTTCGATTAAACCTTTTTTCGCATAATCTTTTGGCATAAAGTTTTTACCATAAATATATTTTTAAAAAGAAGTTATCGCAAAATTTCCACATTTAATTGGTGTAGCATAGTCTAAAAAATTTAGAAAACGCCTAGCGTATTAACGAACACATTTGCACTTTGTTACAATATACCTTTCTGGTATGGAAAATGATGAGACCGAGAGGAAATCGCTCGCTTCGCTCGCGTGTGCTTAATCACAATATCTAACCTAACCTAACCTACACCTCTTCTTTTTCTCTTAGGCTGAGATTCATAAACAGAACTTTACTTCGCATCAAAGTAGTTTTCGCAAAGCATGCTTTCAAATCTCGAAGTTTACTATGGCCGATTTCAATTTCATAGTCGTCACTCGAACTTTACTTTAGATAGAGCGGCTTTGCGCTGTAGTAAAGTAAAGCCAAAGTAAACCACGACAGTAATACGTTCTACGCAAATTTTATATTATTCAACATTAGTAAATTAAAAACTAATCATATTACAATTTTTTTACAAATAAAATAATTTGTATACATTATCAAATAAAAATGTTTGTCAGCTGCGTCGCGACTATCTATAATATATAATAATTTCACTAAATGCCGTTACTGAAATATTGTAGTAAAA